>CM060349.1:4763876-4778876 GCA_030674155.1 Stramonita haemastoma
CCCCCTTTCCACCCAGTTCAAAGGAACAAATCATTCCCCAGTGACGCTGCATTGCTTTTCTCTCTCTGTCTCTGTCTCTCTCTGTCTCTCTCTATCTCTGTGTCTCTCTCTGTGTCTCTGTCTCTCTTTGTGTCTCTCTGTTTGTCTGTCTGTCTGTCTGTCTGTCTGTGTGTCTGTCTGTGTGTCTGTGTGTCTGTGTGTCTGTGTGTCTGTCTGTCTGTCTGTCTGTCTGTCTGTCTGTCTGTCTGTCTGTCTCTCTCTCTCTCTCTCTCTCTCTCTCTCTCTCTCTCTCTCTCTCTCTCTCTCTCTCTCTCTCTCTGGGACTGGATGTAAAAAAAGCACATGAGTGCTTATCTATTATCCTCGAATAAAAGAATTTGCCTTGCCTTGCCTTGCCTTGTCTCTCTCTCTCTCTCTCTCTCTCTCTCTCTCTCTCTCTCTCTCTCTCTCTCTCTCTCTCTCTCTCTCTCTCTCTCTCTCTCTCTCTCTCTCTCTCTCTGTGTCTCTGTCTGTCTCCTGGTCTCTCTGTCTCGTCGTGTGTGTGTGTGTGTGTGTGTGTGTGTGTGTGTGTGTGTGTGTGTGTGTGTGTGTGTGTGTGTGTGTGTGTGTGTGTGTGTGTGTGTGTGTGTGTTCTCCTTCTTCTTTTATATCGAGGATAATGGAATAAGCACTCTTGTGCTTTTTTTTTTACATCCAGTCTCCGTGTGTATGCATTTTGTAAAATGTCATCTGTTCCTGTTATCTCATCTGTGTGTGTGTGCGTGCGTGTGCGTACGCGTGTGTGTGTGTGTGTGCGTGTGTGTGTGCGTGCGTGCGTGCGTGCGTACGTGTGTGTGTGTGTGTGTGTGTGTGTGTGTGTGTGTGTGTGTGTGTGTGTGTGTGTGTGTGTGTGGTATCCAAGTCAAACAATTTACGCCAGGCGAAGATCCAAAGTCTAGTTACACAATCCCTTCCCGTTGCAAAACCCGAATGACTCAAGGATGATGGTAATAAAATCCCATTTACTTCCGTGACCTGTAACTGCCGGGGTCAGCCATCTATTCCCAGCAAACTCTGACGTTTTTCAACTTTCCGTACACGTAACGGACGTGTGACTTGCACGCACGTATGCACACATACGGGGGACGGATAGCCTAGTGGTCAGAACATTGCGCTCGCAATTTGACGACCGGGTTCGATTCCGGTCGAGGAGATTTTTCTCCTGGAGTTAACATCAGTGCTGACTCCACTCTCCACAAAAGTCCTTCGGATGAGACTATAAACCGAGGCCCCGTGTGCGAACGCACGCAGAACATCTTGCGCACACACGTTCAATCCTGTTCCGCTTTTCGTAAGAGTAGGCCATCGTGTGCCGGTGGGAACAGATGACAAGATTTACAAAACTGCATACACACGGGGACTGGATGTAAAAAAAACACAAGAATTCTTATCCCATTATCCACGTTATAAAAAATAAATAGATTAAAAAAAATACACACACACACACACACACACACACACACACACACACACACACACACACACACACACACACACACACACACACAACACACACACACACACACACGCATGTTCTTATGCGCTTACATGTTTATTTTTATCTTCTTTTTTTTCTTTTTCTTTTTTAGATAAGGGTTTGATGAAAAAAAAGCAAAAACAATGTTTATTCAATGTACCATCTGGAAATAATTTGACTTTATTTATTTATTTATCTGTTTATTTATTTAATCTTTTATATCGAGGATAATGGAATAAGCACTCATGTGCTTCTTTTTTTTTTTTACATCCAGTCCCCGTGTGTATGCAGTTTTGAAAATTTCATCTGTTCCCACCGGCACACGATGGCCTACTCTTACGAAAAGCGGAACAGGATTTAACGTGTGCGCAAGATGTACTGCGTGCGTTCGCACACGGGGTCTCGGTTTATAGTCTCATCCGAAGGACTTTTGGGGAGAGTGGAGTCAGCACTGATGTTAACTCCAGGAGAAAAATCTCCTCGACCGGGAATCGAACCTGGGTCTTCGAATTGCCAGCGCAATGTTCTGACCACTAGGCTATCCGTCCCCCACTTGATTTGAAGTTAAAAGTTAAAGTCTGCCCCGAGCCTAAGGCTCATCAGGCCGGTGCTTATCCCGGTTTCTGTGGCGTTAAGCGACTGAGAGTCATAGACTCCCCCCTGGATAGGACGCCAGTCTATCGCAGGGTTAACCCCCAACACAAGGTTGGTACCCCTTTTACACCTGGGTGGGGTGAGAAAATAGCCGTAAAGTGCCTTTTCCAAGGGCACAACGCCATAGCCGAAAGCTGGGATCGAACCCGCAACCTTTAGATTACGAGTCCAACGCCCTAACCACTAGACTACAGCCGCGGCTCTTGACTTGAAGAGTTTACTCGTATTCCAAGCGTAACCATGATTTTACTTTTAGTGGACGTAAGTGGGCTGACAACGCTTTCGGAATGACGGGAAAAACACTTCAGTGACTTGTAACCCTACTTTCAAGGATGAAGTGTAAAAATAAAATTAAGGATCACAGATTAATTTCAGCAGAAATACTTACTGATGTCAGAGGTTCGCCCCCACCCCACACACCCCCCACCTCTGCACACCCCTCCTCGGGGGCGTTGAAGCTTCATGGTTTGAACATCCGGCACCCCCGTGATGCCGAGTCATCAGAGGGGGCTGAGTTCGATTCTCTGCAGATGTGATGTATTTCAGGATACGTTGTTGTTGTTGTTGTTGTTGTTGTTGTTGTTGTTGTTGGTGGTGGTGGTGGTGGTGGTGGTGGTGGTGGTGGTGGTGGTGTTTAAACAGTTTTACTAGTTTCATTGATTTCTTCATTTATGTATTTATTCTTTTATATCGAGGATAAATGGGATAAGCACTCTTGTGCTTTTTTTTCATCCAGTCTCCATGTGTATGCAGTTTTGTAAATATTTTCATCTGTCCCCACCGACACACAATGGCCTACTCTTACGAAAAGCGGAACAGGATTCAACGTGTGCGTAAGATGTTCTGCGTGCGTTCGCTGCACACGGGGCCTCGGTTTACAGTCTCATCCGAAGGACTTTTGGGGACAGTGGAGTCAGCACTGATGTTAACTCCAGGGGAAAAATCTCCTCCAACGGGAATCAGCGAGAATAAAATGAGTACAACAAGCAAAGTGTATATGGGTTGTTGTTGTTGTTGTTGTTGTTGTTGTTGTTGGTTTAAACGATTTTTTTAAGTTTAGAAACAACAAGCACCTATACATGAATTGAGTACAGCATGCAAAGTGTATATGGGTTGTTGTTGTTGTTGTTGTTGTGGTGGTGGTGGTTTAAACAATTTTATTAGTTTCAGAAATAATGAGCTCCATATATGAAATGAGTACAAACAAGCAAAGTTTATATGGGTTGTTGTTGTTTTTTGTTGTTTGGTTTAAACAATTTCTATTAGTTTCAGAATCAGCGAGAACCTATATATGAAATGAGTACAAACAAGCAAAGTTTATATGGGTTGTTGTTGTGTTTGTTGTTGTTGGTTTAAACAATTTTATTAGTTTCAGAAATAATGAGCTCCAATATATGAAATGAGTACAGCATGCAAAGTTTATATGGTTGTTGTTGTTGTTGTTGTTGTGTGGTGGTGTGGTGGTTTAAACAATTTTAAAAGTTTCAGAATCAGCAAGCACCTAAACATGAAAAGAGTACAACAAGCAAAGTTTATATGGGTTGTTGTTGTTTTGTTGTTTGTTGTTGTTGGTTTAAACAATTCTATTAGTTTCAGAATCAGCGAGAACCTATATATGAAATGAGTACAAACAAGCAAAGTTTATATGGGTTGTTGTTGTTTGTTGTTGGTTTAAACAATTTTTATTGGTTTCATAAACAGCGAGCTCCATATATGAAAAGAGTACAACAAGCAAAGTTTATATGGGTTGTTGTTGTTGTTGTTGTTGTTAGTGTCCTTATACACGTTTCTAATCCTGTTCTCCTGTGAGTGTCCTTTTGGGGGTGAAATCATAGATCCTGCTACAGTGCAAATGCACTTACAGCTTTGTGGGCGTTTTATTCATTTATTATTTATTTATTCATTTGTTTATTTATTTATTTTATTCTTTTATTTCGAGGTTAATGGAAAAATCACACATGTGCTTTTTTTTTTTTTTTTTTTTTTTTTACATCCATTTCCATTTCCTGTATATAATATATAATATAATATAGGGCCTATGCAGTTTTGTCAATTTTGTCATCCGTTCCTTAGGTGCTCTAACCACTAAGCCATACCTGCGCCCTCTAGCGGCGAAATTAGACAGGTCTGCAAGGGGAAGTAATCTCACCTGTATGAGAAATTTCCTACTTTCAATCAACCGTAAGAACGCCATCGTTTTTATTCACTGTTGCTCATGCGCAGAACAAGAGAAAAAAAGGGAGGACAGTCATAGTTGAAGTCAAGTCAAGAGTCAAAAACACTTTAATGATCCCTTGAAGGGCAATTACAATACTGATAAAAAAAAAAAGAGGAGGAAGAGGAAGAGGAAGAAAGAGAGGGAGAAGTGAATCAATGAATCAATGACCTGGATCAATGGATTAATTTAACTATTTTAATTTGATTTTTAAAAAAAATCTGTTATATGGAGGAAAATGGAAAAAGCACTCATGTGCTTATTTATATCCAGTCCCCGTGTGTATGCAGTTTTGTCAATCTTGTCCTCGGTTCCCACCACTGGCACACAATGGCCTACTCTTACAAAAAGCGGAACAGGATTTAACATGTGTGCGCAAGATGTTCTGCGCGCGTTCGCTGCACACGGGGCCTCGGTTTAAAGTCTCATCCGAAAGACTTTTGGGGAGAGTGGAGTCAGCACTGACGTTAACTCCAGGGGGAAAAATCCCCTCGAACGGGAATCGAACTCACCTCACTCACTCACTCAGCTATCCCATGTCCCCAAAGAACGTAGGGGGGACATGAGAGAAGACGCAACGGAGATCTTTTTCCATGCTTCACGATCTGTGTGGCTAGTAGAGCGCGTTGCAGGGTTGGGCAGTCAGTTCTTTGATGTTGTCAACCCATGATTTCTTTTGGCGGCCTCTTCTTCTTTGCCCCGACTGTTCCTTGCAAGATGTTTTTTTGCTAGGTGATTGTGTCTTGTGGTGTGACCAAACCACATCAGCTTTCTCCTCTTTATGGTGGAGAGCAAAGGCTCTTGGGGGCCCACACGCTTTTTTGATTTCCTTTTCACATAGTTATTGGTCTTGTGTTCTTTGTACGATATTTTGAGAGGTCTTCTGTGCACTTGTTCTCGAATGCTTGGATTCTCTCTCTAACTCTGCTGTCAGAGTCCCATGATTCACAGCCATATAGGAGGATAGATATTACGAGGGATTTGTAGAGGTGGTATTTGGTGCAGAAGCTGATGTTGTTGCTTCTGATGATCCTCTGGAGTCTGACTAGAGCAGATGTTGCTGTTGCAATGCGAGCTTTCACCTCATTGTTTGATGTGCCATCTTTTGTTAGGATGGAGCCTAAGTATTTGAATTGGCTCACCTCTTCTAGTGTTTCTCCATTCATCTTTATTTCCGTGCTGTCATTACTCGCGCTGTTGACCATGATCTTCGATTTCTCTGTACTGACCTCCATGCCGTATGCGCTCGCTCGGTCTGTTAGACTGTCTGTGAGGATTTGCAGTTCTTGTTTGCTGCTGCCCATTAAGGGCAATGTCATCTGCAAATCTGAGGTTGCAAAGGGGTCTTCCACCAATGGAGATGGAAGTGGCTGGTTTTGCAGTGTCTCTGTCACGGGAATCGAACACGGGTCGCCAAATTGCCAGGGCAATGTTCTGACCACTAGGCTATCCCGTCCCCAAGAAGCGGACTAGAGATGGTTACCTGGCTTTTTGTGGGATGCTACCCCAGACAACTTCTTTCTTCTATCTTCCTCGTCGTCGTCGTCGTTGTCGAACGCTCAGACAGTTATCTATTGTTGTCTGTCATTATGAGCGAAAATGCGCTACACTGCTGTTTGTTATAAGCTTGACAAGGAAGTAGACTCCGAGCATCCAACTTCCGTGTGGGAGAGATTTTTTTTTTTTTTTTAATAAATCTTTTAAGGTTTTCTCTGAGAGAGAGAGAGAGAGAGAGAGAGAGAGGAGAGAGAGAGAGAGAGAGAGAGAGAGAGAGAGAGAGAGAGAGAGAGAGAGAGAGAGAGAGAGAGAATTTGATTTGATTTGATTTGATTTATTCTTTTATATCGAGGATAATGGAATAAGCACTCTTGTGCTTTTTTACGTCCTGTCCCCGTGTGTATGCAGTTTTGTAAATGTCATCTGTTCTCACCGGCACACGATGGCATACTCTTACGAAAAGCGGAACAGGATTTAACGTGTGCGCAAGATGTTCTGCGTGTGTTTGCACACGGGGCCTCGGTTTATAATCTCATCCGAAGGACTTTTGGGAGAGAGAGAGAGAGAGAGAGAGAGAGAGAGAGAGAGGAGAGAGAGAGAGAGAGAGAGAGAGAGAGAGAGAGAGAGAGAGAGAGAGAGAGAGAGAGAGAGAGAGAGAGAGAGAGAGAGAGAGAGAGAGAGAGAAGGGGGCAGGAGAGTGGACCAAGAAGGCAGAAAATAGACAAGAAGAAGATATGACAGGAAAAAAAAAAAGGAGCAAGAAGGCAGAAACAAAGAGAGGGATAGAAAAGAGGGAATTCCTGGCACAGAATTTCACAACAGAAGATGAGGATGCTCTCTCTATACTGACAGCACCCCTCCTCCCCCTGACATTCTCACAGGGGATTAAAAAAAAAAGGTAAAGGTAAAGGTGTCCCATAACAACCTATGTGGTCGTAGGGGAGCGAGGCGTTAGAGACCTCCACTCCACTCCAACTCCACTCCACTCCCCCACCCCTCCTCCTACGGATGAGATTATAAGCCGAGGCTTCCGTGTGCAGCTGAACACATGCAGAACATCTTGCATGCACACGTTAAATCCTGTTCCGCTTTTCGTAAGAGTAGGCCATTGTGTTGCCGATGGTGTGGGATCAGATGACAAGATTTTACCAAAAAAAACTGCATACACACGGGGACTGGATGTAAAAAGAAAGAGCACGTGAGTGTTTATTCCATTATCCGCGATATAAAAGAATAAAGATTAAGATATTCCCCATCCCTCCCACCACACTCCATTTGGGTAGATGTTTCATTACCAGGTCCAATCCAATCCAATGATATTGCTTAGAGCCCCGCCGACCACACAGGCCATATCGGGGCTGTCACCTCGTCATATTTTAAAACTCGTATCAAAAGTGTGCCACTATGTACAGTTTAAAACGGGGTATAAAACCAAACTCAACTATCCTTGCTTGTATGGATGCCCCGGTCAACCATAAGGGTCAGCCCAGGACGGCCACCGCGTCGTGGGAAAACCCACATCGATCACACAAAAAATGAGACGAAACCAAAACCAGATTCTTTAAAACAACCTTGTCCTTAGAGAACAACCATACCACTTTTGCTCATATGTAAGTACATGCTGGCTATACCACCACACAAGTCTACTGACTGTGGTGTGTGGTGGGGGGGGGGGTATTTATTTATTATTGATCTATTTATTTATTATTCATTTATTCATTTATTTATTTATTTATTTATTTATTATTTATTCTTTTATATCAAGGATACTGGAATAAGCACTCATGAGCTTTTGGGGGTTTTTTTTTTTACATGCAGACCCCGTGTGTATGCAGGTTTGTCAATCTTGTCCTAGGTTCCCACCCCCGGCACACAATGGCCTACTCTTACGAAAAGCGGAACAGGATTGAACGTGTGTGCGCAAGATGTTCTGCGTGCGTTCGCACACGGGGCCTCGGTTTATAGTCTCATCCCAAGGACTTGTGGGGAGCAGTGGAGTCAGCACTGATGTTAACTCCAGGGGAAAAATCCCCTCGAACGGGAATCGAACCTGGGTTGTCAAATTGCGAGTGCAATGTTCTGACCACGAGCCTATCCGGTCGCGGTGTGTGTGTGTGTGTGTGTGGTGTGTGTGTGTGTGTGTGTGTGTGTGTGTGTGTGTGTGTTGTGTGTGTGTGTGTGTGTGTGTGTGTGTGTGTTGACTTTTGAGTGTTTTTTGTTTTTTTGTTGATGTTGTTGTTGCTTGTATTATCTATAGGCATGTTTAATTTTTAAGGCTGTTGAAATCATGTTAGTTAATTAATGTTAGTGAAATGTTTTGGGTTTTTTGTTTGTTTGTTTGGGTTGGGTTTTTTGTTTTGTTTTTTGCTTTTGTTGTTGTTTTTTTACCCCTTAGATAGCTTGATGTAAAAAAAAAAAAAAAAAAAAGCAAATCAATACTTATTCAATATACCATCTGAAAACAAAATTTTGACTTTGACTTTGATAAGTAAGTACATGCCTGCCATACCAGGGGGGCGGGATAGCCTAGTGGTCAGAACATTGCGCTGGCAATTTGATCACCGGAGTTCGATTCCCCATCGAGGGGATTTTTCCCCTGGAGTTAACTTAAGCGCTGACTCCACTCTCCCCAAAAGTCTTTCGGATGAGACTATAAACCGACCCGTGTGCAGCTGAACGCACGCAGAACATCTTGCATGCGCACGTTAAATCCTGTTCCGCTTTTCGTAAGAGTAGGCCCTTGTGTGGCAACGGAGGGAACAGATGACAAGATTTGACATGCATCCACACGGGGACTGGATGTAAGAAAAAACCCACATGAGTGCTTATATTCCTTTATCCTCGAAATAAAAGAATAGATAAAGATAAAAGACACTCCACTTGCGGGGATTTTTCATTACCAACCAGATGAAGTTAAGTACATGCTTGCTATACCATCACCACCACCACCACCACCACCACCAGCAGCCAACTGAAGTAGGGGGGGGGGGGGGAGGGGGCTAAGAGGCAGAGAGAGGACAGAGTGCAGTGTGGAAGGTCGTTCAGATAAATTGACAAGGAAATATTTCGTTATACAACAAACCCCCTTAACAACTAACCTGCTCTTCAATAGCCAATCAACAAAGCCCTCGTCACGTGGACTGAATTTTCTCTTTTTTTTTCTTTTGGTGGTGGGTGGTGGTGTGTGGTGGTGTTTTTCTTTGTTTTGATTTGTCTTTCATGGGCATGGAAGTTTCCACTTACTCTCATCCTCCCCCTGTCTTCTAATAATCTTTGGTTTTGAAGTCATCATAGGCATGAGACAATTCACACTTAACTGCTGCATCCCCCACGCCGTGCTCAAAACAACAACACAAAACACAAACACACACACAGCAGCAGACACAACCGCGCCACACACACACACACACACACACCACACACACACACCACCACCACACACACACACATACAACACACAACACACACACACACACACACACTACACACACACACACACAACACACAACACACACTACACACACACACACACACACACACACAACACACACACACACACAAAACAACAAACAACACACAACACAAACAACACACAACACACACACACACACACACACACAACACACACCACACACACACACAACACTATATATATAAACTACAAACACACACACATACACATTACACACACTCACAAACACACATACACATTACACACACTACACACACACACACACACACACACACACACACACACACACACACACACACTACAAACAACTCCCCCCCCCACACCCACCCACCACCACACACACACACACGTACCAAACACACGCAACCAAAAATGACGTAGCCATCGGTTGCAGCAGTTGGCCAACGGAAGAAGTTATTTTGGGGAGGAAAAAATTTTCCTGTTTCTAAATTTTGCCAAGTCGTAAGACTGCTCGATTTTTCTGACGCTGTCCCAGGGTTATTACCATATGGGGGGTGGGGGTGGGGTAGGGAGAGAAGGTGGTGGGGGTGGGGGTGGGGGGGGGAGTTGGGGTTTTTTGGGGCGTGACGTCAGGGAGACTGTATAAAAGCGATGAGTTGGTGACTGTTTTAAGGCAGAAGGTTGTTTTGCGTGGTGTGTGCAGGGTGTGTGTGTGTGAGTGAAGAAGAGAAAAAGGAAAAAGATTGAGAATTTTATCGTCTGCTGGCATGTCTGTGAGTTCCATTGAAGGTAAGATAGGCTTTACAGTTTGTTGTTCTTGTTGTTGTTTGTTGTTTGTTGTTGTTGTTGTTGTTGTGCGTTCCCCAGCTTAACACGCTTTTGGGGGGGTCTATCACCTAGAATGTGGTAATTCTTGTTGATTCACTCGTCCTATTCCCACCTGGGAATCATTACAATGAGATTGAAATTGCACATTGTAGGAATGAGAAAGAAGTTTGTGTGTAGGACTGTTTTTATATATAAAAAAAAAAACTGCCTCGCCATACAGGCAGCCATACTCTGACTTCAGAGGAATTTACAGTTTATACAGTAATTTTTTTTTTTAACGATTTAATTGCGGGAGTTGTATATTGTTGTGTTGTATTGTATTGTGTCGTATTAGATTGTATTGTATTTCACTGTATTGCATTGTATTATTGTATTGCTTTGTATTGTATTGCTTTGTATTGTTTTGTATTGTATTGTATTGCTTTATGTTGTAGTGTATTGCATTGTATTACATTATATTCCATAGGATTGTATTGCTTTGTATTGTATTGCTTTGTATTGTGTTGTATTTCACTATATTGTATGATTGTATTGTATTGTATTGTTTATGATTGTTGTATTTGTATTGTGTATTGTATGTAGATGATGCCTTACTCTGGGTCGAAATAAAATGCTGTACGACTGCAAAAAGGAAGATTGAAGTTTGTTTTTTTGTATTTAAAAAAAAAATTCGTGTTTTGTTTTGTTAGTTAGTCACAGCCCGGTGAGCCCATGTTTTTGGAAATTCGCGCTATATAAGCCTCCTTTATTTATTATTATTATTTTATTATTATTATTATTATTATTATTATTATTATTATTATCATTATTATTATTATTATTATTATTATTATTATTAATTATTATTCATTATTATTATTATTAGTTTGATTTGACTGTTTGCTACACCTAACCAATTTGTGTTGTTTTTGTATTGCGTATGGTGTGGTACTAGTAGTGTGTGTGTGTGTGTGTGTGTATGTGTGTGTGTGTATGTGTGTGTGTGTTGTGTGTGTGTGTGTATGTGTGTGTGTGTATGTGTGTGTGTGTGTGTGTGTGTGTGTGTGTGTGTGTGTGTGTGTGTGTGTGTGTGTGTGTGTGTGTGTGTACCTACGAAAGTACGTACGTATGTTCCAGCATGTATGTACATATGAATGAATGAATGAATGAATGAATGAATGAATGAATGAATGAATGTACGTACGTACGTACGTACGTACGTAACGTACGTACGTACGTACGTACGTATGTATGTATGTATGTATGTATGTATGTATGTATGTATGTATGTATATTTGTCTATCTGTCTGTCTGTCTGTATGTATGAATGTATGTATGCATACATGTATAGATTATGCATGTATACATGCATATATACATGCATGTATGTATGGTATGTATGTATGTATGTATGTATGTATGTATGTCTGTCTGTCTGTCTGTCTGTCTGTCTGTCTGTCTGTCTGTCTGTCTGTCTGTCTGTCTGTCTGTACTGTCTGTCGTCTGTCTGTATGTATGTATGTATGTAGTATGTATGTATGTAAGTACAGTACGTACGCATTTATGAATGTATAGGTCTGTCCACTCATATGTATGAACTTCACACACACACACACACACACACACACACACACACACACACACACACACACACACACACACACACACACACACACACACACACACACACGCAGAGACAACGATGAGGGTGATAACACTTATGATAACGATGATGATTATGATAATACTATCAGTAACATGATGGTTATGAAAATATTTATGGTAACGATGATGGTGATGATAACAATGATGATTATGATAATAGTTATGATAACGACGATGATTATAAAAAATACTGATGATAACGACGATGGTTATGATAACGACGATGGTAATGATAACGATAATGGTAATGACAACGACGATGATTATGACAACATTTACAGCAACGACGATGATTATCATGAAAATACTTACGACAACGACCCTGATGATAACAACAATAACCAACAATGATGATAACGCGATACTGACAAATGAAACTGAACGGGGACTGGATGTAAAAAAAAAAGCACACGAGTGCTTACTCCACCATCCTCGATATAAAAGACTAGTAGCAGGCACCCATCAGTCTCGGAAGACTGGAGTTGCGCTCTAGGCTCTAGAGCGCAAAGCCTGGGTAAGTAAGTATGGAGGGCAAACTGTTACCCATGCAGCAGACCCCCCCCCCACCTCTCCACGCCACTGGAATGGTCCATTGGAAAGGCAATCGCCGATACGAATGGTTCCAGTACTGTCGTAGGAGCCGCCAGAACGTTGCCAGATACAGCTTTTATATAAAAGACTAACTAACTAAGTAACTAACTGACTGAATGACTGACTGATTAACTACCTACCTACCTACCTACCTACCTACCTACCTACCTACCTACCTACCTACCTACCTACCTACCAACCAACCAACCAACCAACCAACCAACCAACTAACTAACTAACTAACTAACTAACTAACTAACTAACTAACTAACTAACTAACTAACTAACTAACTAACTAACTAACTAACCAACCAACCAACCAACCAAATAACTAACCAACCAACCAACCAAATAACCAACCAACCAACCAACCAACCAACCAACCAACCAACTAATTAACTAACTAACCAACCAACCAACCATCTAACTCACTCACTAACTAGTTAAATAGACAAATAAACAAACAAATAAATAAATAAACAAACAAATAAATAAACAAACAAAAACTCATCTGATTTCAGTTTACCTGCCGCGGAGGCTGCCATCTGTCGCTCGCACCTCCTCGTTCTCCCAGCAGTACCACTCCCACCACCCCCACCATCACCCCCATCACCAGCAAGAGCAGGAGTGCGGACTGTGTCTAGAGAGCCCTCGCCGATCTCTGCCCTGCTCCCACAGCTTCTGCCTTTCCTGCTTCAACCACCTCCTGCAGCTCACCCCCCCTCCTCCCCCTCCTCCCCCTCCTCCTTCCCTTGCCCCACGTGTCGGAGTCCTACAGAAATCCTCGCGGGAGACAGAGACGGTTTGCGAAATTTAAACGGGTTTAATTGGGGCATGGAAAGAATCACAACGACCCCTACCACTCCCTCCTCGCGTTCCTCAGGGTTCTTCAACCGTTTTTCCAACATGAACCCCACCCCGACCTGCCAGAAAAGCGAGGAGGAGAGGAGGAGGAGGGGGAAGGTGGTGGTAGCGTTACCCGAGGAGCGTAAGTGTACGTCCCACCCTGAAGAACTGTTACGGTTTTACTGCCTGCGTTGCGTCACTCCCATCTGCAGGGATTGCAAGCTGACGGGCCACGAGAAACACCCAGCCGTCAGTCTGGACGAGAAAGCCTCGGAGCTGAAAACTCTCCTCTCCCTGGTGATGGATACGTCGTCCTCCAGTCTTGAGCCCAGACTGCAGAAGACCTTGCGAGAGGCGGAGCAGCACCACCAGAAAACCCTGAAAGAAGACAAAGAGAAGATGGTGAAGAAGATGCGAGAACGGGCCGAAGAGCTCAAGAAGAACATCGACCAGGCGTTGCTCAAAGCGACCCAGGAGGTGGAGGAGACAGCCACGCACGTGCTAGACGGGGTCAGCCAGCGCGTGGACGCCATGAGCCAAGGTCTCGGGGCGTACCTCAGTTTTTTCCGACCATGTCCAACACACGCTCCGACACGGTTGCAAAGCCGACGTGGTCGATCTTCTCCCCTACATGACCAAGTTCTTCACAGAGTCTTGCCAGCAAGCTCCGGAAAGTTTCGAGTTCCTGGATCACGATCAGTCAGAGCTGCCCGGGGAGACGTTCTCCTTGGTGAAAGATGGCGTGTTGAGATCTTTCCTGAACGATGACTGGAGAGTGAGGCTTCAACTGAGCGAGAGTGCCTCCACCAAAGAGTGCCCCTTCTGCTCGTTCCGGTATTACCGCGGAGCGATCACCTGCCCCGTGTGTTGTCACGGAAAATCCAGGTCAGTCCCTGTCTCCTCTGCTGCTTCTCACAGGCCTTTCTTCTTTGGCTTCAAGAGCAAGAAAGCCACCACACCACCACTACAACAACAGTAACAGCAACAACAACAACGTGGATGGTGGTAGTGGTTGTGGTGGTGGAGGCGCGCAGCTGAAGTGCCAAGCTTGCAGTAGGAGCTACGACCTCACATGTGACTTTTGCCCTCACTGCGGCATGCCCTCGTCTTACGACACCTTGGACACCATCAAAACCCTCGTCCCCGCTACATAGGTCACGTGAGCAAGGAGCTGAGCCAATCAGGAGCCGAGGAGAAGGAGGACGGACAAGGTCGAAAAAGTCCTTCCGGGTCAGGGTCAGGGTCAGGGTCGAGGTCGAGGTCGAAGTCTCCCGGTGGCAAGGGGGAGGCTGGGGGGAGAGTGAGGGTGAGGGGGTGGTGGTGGGGGGTGAGCCTTCTCGGGGGGCGGGGTCTGAATCCTGGGAGGTGTACAACACTGTGTGCACCCTCACTACCTTACTGCGGGAGGGGGGCCGTTAGAAGCTCTGAGGAGAGGGGGGGGGGGAGTTTCTATTGGTCTCTAAGGGCAAGGTCGTTTTAAGGAATCTGGTTTTGGGTTTTATCTCATGTAATCGATGTGGGTTTTCCCCACAATGCGGGGGCCCGTCCTGGGCTGACAGACCCTTATGGTTGACCAGGGCGTTGGTCGATACAAGCAAGGACAGTCGAGTTATTTGGTGCGAGAGCACTGCTTAGCGTACGAACATCTTACTTCTATGTTTAGAGCGCGTGCACTTTATTGCAATGTTCAGCGTATGAACATTTTAATTCCTGTGTTTAGTGCATGTTAATTAAATGCAACGTTCAGCGTATGGACATTGTACTCCTATGTTTAGT
>CM060349.1:4791376-4798876 GCA_030674155.1 Stramonita haemastoma
GAAGAAAGGGTGAGGCTGGGTACCAACGCAGAAACTCACAGTTTACTTGTTGGTAGGCGAACGTCTTAACCATCCTGACACCTTCCTTCCTGATTAGTTGTGGTGTGTAAACATTTGTGTGTAAACAGTTGTGGTGTGTAAACAGTTGTAGTGTGTAAACAGTTATGGTGTAGAACAAACCACAAAAAAAATGTGTATTTACACACAACTCACAAAGTTTACATATTCTTTCTGATAATAATCATTTTAACAACATTGAGCAGATACTTTTTTATTTGTTGAAGAAAACCTGTTCATACTTCAAAGTGTTTTGAGGTTTTAGCGTAATATTTTGGTCAACATTTTTTTTAAGAGTTTCATTAAACATTGGACAAATAAAAATGTTTTGAAATTCGTCACCAATATCACGACTATTGCATTTTTATTATTCTATTTTATTAATATTTTTTAAAAATTCATACCACTTTATGTCACAGCACATTTCTCTGCGTGAAATTCGGGCTGCTTTCCCCGGGGAGAGCGCGTCACCACAAATGCAGTGCCTACCCATTTTTTTCTTTGTCCTGTATGCAACTGTATTAATTGTTTCCTCATCAGAATGGCTTTTTTCTATAGAATTTTGCCAGTATCACACCCCTTGTTGCCGTGGGTTCTTTTACGTGCGCTAAATAGTGATGTGTAACACACGGGACCTTGGTTTATCGTCTCATCCGAAAGACTACGCCCAGACCACTACTCAGGGTCTAATGGATGGGGGGAAAGTTTTGGGCCCAAACCGGTAGATTCACCGCACTCTCCAACCCGGACTATTTGCTTTCTAGGCAAGGCACGTTACCACCTAGACCACCGATCTTTATGTGTGGTAAACTTTCTGTGGAAACTTTCTGACTGAGTCCCGAAGATTCTTGAAGGTTTTGTATCTCTTGGTTTTGACATGGTGGCCTGGGGACGTTATCCTCGAGAATTGTCCATTACCGAAAAGTGACGGCATGGAAATCAGTGCAGAGAGGACCAAACTGATGACCAATAACACCAAGGGCATCAGCACTGATATCAGGGTCAATGACCAGAAGCTGGAAACAGTTCACAGCTTCAGGTACTTGGGAGCCGTTGTATCAGACAAGGGGTCCAAGCCAGAAGTAGTATGCAGGATTGCACAGACAATAACAGCACTGTCAAAACTGAACACCATCTGGAAAGATAAAAAAAATATCTCACTTAAGTCCAAGATCAGACTAATGCGCTCCCTTGTGATATTCACATTCTTGTATGACTGTGAATCGTGGACCCTGACTGCAGATTTGGAGAGAAGAGTACAGGCAGTAGAGATGAGATGCTTCATGAGACTCCTTGGCATCTCCTACAGAGACCACATAAGCAACCAGACGTGAATAACAGAATCCAGCAAACCATTGGGCCCTACGAAAATCTTCTATCAATCATAAAGAAGCGTAAACTTAAATGGTACGGGCATGTCACAAGATCAACAGGACTTGCAAAAACAGTACTGCAAGGCACTGTCCAAGGAGGAAGAAAAAGAGGCAGACCAAGGAAGAGATGGGAGGGCAACATCAGCGAATGGACAGGCCTAGAACTCAACAAAACCCTGAGAAAGGCAGAACAGAGAGAGGAATGGAGGGAACTGGTTGTCAAGTCTTCAGGGGTGCCCCCACGGTCGCCAGACTAAGGAATAGATAGATAGATAGATAGATAGATAGATAGATAGATAGATAGATAGATAGATAGATAGATAGATACATACATACATACATACATACATACATACATACATACATACATACATACATACATACATACATACATACATACATACATACAACATACATAGATGGAGAGAGAGAGAGAGAGAGAGAGAGAGAGAGAGAGAGAGAGAGAGAGAGAGAGAGAGATAGAAGAAGATAGATAGATAGATAGATAGATAGATAGATAGATAGATAGATAGATAGATAGATAGATAGATAGATAGATAGATAGATAGATTATGTGACGATGATTTCACCCGAGGAATATTGTATTGTATCGTATTGTATTGAATTGTATTGTATTGTATTGTATTGTATTGTATTGTATTGTATTGTATTGTATTGTATTGTATTGTATTGTTTGTGCTGTGTTGTGCTGTGTTGTAGTGTATTTGTTGTTGTGTTGTTTGTGTTGTGTTTGTATGTTGTCATTGTATTGTTTGTGTTGTTATGTAAGTTGCATTGTATTGTATTGTGTTGTGTTGTGTTGGTATTGTATTGATTGTGTTGTGTTGTGTTGGTTTGTTGTATTGTGTTGTTTGTATGTATTGTGTTGTTTGTATTGTATTGTATTGTATTGTATTGTATTGTATTGTTGTTTTGTATTGTATTTGTTTTTGTATTGTACTGTGTTGTATTGTTTTGAATTGTATTGTGTTATATTGTATTGTTCTGTGTTGTGTTGTGTTGTATTGCATTGCGTTGTTTTGTATTGTATTGTATACCACTTTATGTCACAACAGATTTCTCTGCGTGAAATTCAGGCTGCTCTCTCTTCCTGGGGAGAGCGCCTCGCCACAAGTTCAGCGCCATCCATAATTTTTTGTCATGAGTAAGCATGAGAACATGTGTGTCATAATTATTACTGTCTTGTTTACTGACATTCAGTCCTGCCAAATTTCTCTGTGTAAAATCTCGGGCTGCTCTCCCTTTGCGAAGATCGTGTCACCACAAGCACAGTGCCATCCATCCAAAAAAAAAGAAAAAAGAAGAAAAAAAATCCTATCTGCATGTATGTCTGTTTCCATTTCAGAGTGGGTTTTTTTCTTTTTCTTTTTTTTTTCTTTTTTCTTTCTTTCTTTCTTTCTTCTTTTTTTTTCTTTTCTTACAGAGTTTTGCCAGCGACAACTCAGCTGTTGCTGTGGGTTCTTTAACGTGCACTAAATGTGTGTTTCTTACTCGGTGCTCCAAACGGGAGCGCAAACTGAACAGCTTCCACCTGCGCTCTCTCTCTTCCTTGTATCCTCAGCATCCACTGGAGTGACAAAGTTACCAACGCTCAGGTCCTTGAGGTTGCAGGTCTTCCCACCATGTACACACTCATCAGACAACGCAGACTCCGATGGCTCGGTCACGTGCGAAGGATGGAGGATGGACGCATTCCTAAAGATCTCCTCTGTGGTGAACTTGCCTCCGGCAAGAGAAGCATTGGCCGCCCCCAACTGCGCTACAAAGACGTCTGCAAGAGTGACATGAAAGCCCTGGACATCAACCTAGAGAACTGGGAGGAGGTAGCGGCTGACCGCAACAAATGGCGCAGTGTTCTCCACAAACAGCTGAAGTGTGGTGAAGAAAAGATGCACACCTCAGCAAAGAGGAGATTTTTCTCCTGGAGTTAACATCAGTGCTGACTCCACTCTCTCCAAAAGCCTTTCGGATGAGACTGTAAACCAGGTCCCGTGTGTGAACGCACACAGAACATCTTGCGCACACGTTAAATCCTGTTCCGCTTTTCGTAAGAGTAGGCCATTGTGTGCCGGTGGGAACAGATGACAATATTTACACAACTGCATACACACAGGGACTGGATGTAAAAAAAAAAAAAGCTTATGAGTGCTTATTCCATTATCCTCGATATAAAAGAATAAATAGATAAATAAGCAAAACAAATAAATAGATAAATGAATAAATAAATAAATAAATAAATAAATACACTTATACCTTGAAGCAGGGGTGGGCCACGTCACAAGTTAAGGGTGGAGGGCGGTAAACTGCCACCCCGGGTGGGTGAATCTCCAGCCTTAGACTTGACGTGAGGCCACCCTAAGGTTGTTCCTTCCTTTCTTTTCCAAGCTCTTCTCCTCTGCCTCTTGTCTCTGTGTGCATCTATCTGTTAATGTGTGAGAGACGGAACCCCCCCCCCCCCCCCCCCCCCCCCCCCCGCAGACACCACAAATGTCTCATAACCCATCCCATTGTCTTGTACACCCTGGCACCAACAAGTTGTGAATGACTGTTGAGTCTGTAATGGCCGGAATGTCAGGTGATTTGAGCACTTGATGCTATGTAGAACATACCTATATCACCCCTAGTGAATGGACATTAAAGGTAAAAAAAATGTTAAAGGTGTCCCATAACCTTTGTGGTCATAGGGGAGCAAGGCATCAGAGACCTCAGTTTCTCTAGGGGCCAGCATGTATAGGGCGGCGCCCATCTCCTCTCCCTCGCTGCCTTACCTTCCCTGACCCTAAAGAGTGCAGGTACAGATTTACATGTGGGTGAACTGGGGGACTGTACTGAAGCCAAGGCCACCATCCAAGTGGTAACCACGCTGAAGCTGCTTAACTTGGGGAGAGCAAGCGCTCTGTCCTCTTAGCTATCCCATATATGGACATTAAGCAAAACTACACAAAAGACATGAGCTCTGATGAGCATACTTATATGGCTACATGTTGTTTGTTTGTTTGTCCATTGTGTTCAACAATGACCTCCAAAACAGCAGAGGCAGCTTCTGTTTGGGAAACTGGGCAGAAATTTGATTATAGTGGAGATGCCTTGCCCACAGCACATCCCCACTCTCTCGGCCAATTGGGCATAGGGACAGTCAGCGTTGGAGATGTTCTCCAAAGGCCAGCTAGCCCCAAGGGCTGCAGCACATAAGGACTGTGTCAAGTCAAGCCTCCTAGTCAGAGAGTCATAGTCATCACTTAAAGACTAAGCTTTAAAGTGGAATTCCATGAGTGGGAAAGCCACTGATCATACAGCCTCTCACTTTGCTGTTGCCCCCAGCGTCAATGGTTTAATGCAGAACTGGGATAAAGCCACTGACCATACAGCCTCTCACTTTGCTGTTGCCCCCAGCATCAATGGTTTAATTAATCCAGAACTGGGATAAAGCCACTGATCATACAGCCTCTCACTTTGCTGTTGCCCCCAGCATCAATGGTTTAATTAAGAACTGGGATAAAGCCACTGACCATACAGCCTCTCACTTTGCTGTTGCCCCCAGCATCAATGGTTTAATTAATCCAGAACTGGGATAAAGCCACTGATCATACAGCCTCTCACTTTGCTGTTGCCCCCAGCATCAATGGTTTAATTAATCCAGAACTGGGATAAAGCCACTGACCATACAGCCTCTCACTTTGCTGTTGCCCCCAGCATCAATGGTTTAATATCAAGAACTGTGATAAAGCCCAGGCACTGAAGGCCCTATCACTACATAGTGAATGGACATTAATCAAACCAAAACAAACAGCTCTGTTGAGCATGCCTATATCATCACGTAGTGAATGGACATTAAAACAAAACAAGGGAGCTCAACACTAGTATCTCGAAAACAAACAAAAAGCTGGCTGGTACCTTAGTTGTCCACCTTGGATGGGTGGTAAGTTTGGGTTTTTTTTCCTTTTGTGTGTGTGTGTGTGTGTGTGTGTGTGTGTGTGTGTGTGTGTGTGTGTGTGTGTGTGTGTGTGTGTGTGGCAAGGTTTTCTTTTTGCCTGGAAAGTTTTTTTGTGTTTTTTTGCAAGTTTTGTTTTCTTTTCTTGCATGGCAAGTCTGGGTTGTTATTTTTTGCTGGCAGTTGTTTTTTGGTGGTAAGATGGGGTTTTCTAGGGGAAGTAAGGTTTGGGTTTTATTTGTGTGTGGCAAGTTTGTATTTTGTGTGACCTTTTCTCTCTCTCTTTTTTGTGTGTAGTAAGGGTTTTTTCTTAGTGGCAAGTTGTTTTTTTTTGCTGGTGTAACCCCCCTCACAAAACGTATTTTTGTGCTTGGCGTTACTAAGCGTTAGGTTCAGTAACTCCCTTGTAGAGTTGAGTGATCGCCCCTTAAAAAAGAGTGCCTATGGGATACTTCTGTTTTTTAAATCTCACTTCCTGCCTGGGCCTAGTGAGGGAAAGACGCGTGACAGAGACTTGCTTCTCGCTGAGTCTAGATGTTCCCTATTAAGGTTGGTTTATCTTGTTAATTTTGTTTTTGATCAAACTATCTGTTTAAGCAAATTTCAGCCTAATTCAGATTAGTTGTGGAAGGTTCAGGAAAACTATATGTTTGATTTAATTTCACAGGCTTTCAACCTGTGAATTAATAGTGAACGGTAAGTGATTGTTTCGAACAAAGGAAGCGTGGGGTAAATTTTGGCGCGTCATGGTTTTTGTTGTAAGATTAATTTTTGGTAGGATATTGTTCAGCTATTGAAATGCTGGAAATATCCTAGTATGACTTTACACTACAAATGTATGGGTGTGAAGGACTCCTTAGTTTTTGTAATGATTTTATCACTACGAATTTTGAGTATTTGTGATATATCATTTAGGAAAACTCAAACAGTTGAAATATTAGTGGGGGCATTAATTTAATTTGAGAGGCTTTTAGCCTGAGAATTAACAGTGAGACCTAGTGGTTGTTTTGAACAAAGCATGTAAATGTTAACACAATCATGGTTTTTGTTGTATGTTTAATTTTGTGGTAGAATATTGTTCAGCTATTATTAAAATGCTGGAAATATTCTAGTATGACTTTACACTACAAATGTATGGGTGTGAAGGACTACTTAATTTTTGTAATGATTTTATCACTAGGAATTCTGACGTATTTGTGATAAATCATGTAGCAATTCTAAAACAGGTGGAATGGCATTGGAATGTCATTTGGGACATTGATTTTAAGTAAATTAGTCCCTTTTATTAATGTTTGCACAGTTTCATAGGATGGACCATCCTCTGTCCTAAAGTAAATGAGACATGTTGTGAGACAAGTTATTAAAATTATGTAGTAATGATTTTATCATTAGAATTGTGATTTATTTGTAATAAATCATTTAGCAATTCTAAAACAGGTGTAATGGCATTGGAATGTCATTGTGGACATTTATTTAAAATAAATTAGTCCTTCTTATTAATGTTGGCACAGTTTCATAGGATGGACCATCATCTGTCCTAAAGTAAATGAGACATGTTAGGATGCTTGCACAGTTTCATAGGGTGGACCATCATCTGTCCTAAAGTAAATGAAACGTGTATAATACTAACTACTAAAATTATGTAATAATTTTAGAGGTGATGTTAGATTGTTCTGAGAATATTTAATTCTCACAAGAATGGCAAACTGGATAGGGTGAAAGTACCTTTTGGTAATTGAGCTTAGTGTTGTAAACAAGCTCAGTGATGGATTGTTTTGTGGTGATGTTTTTTACATTGTATGTTCTTTTGATTACAGGAACATTGTTTTTTCTGTCACCTTCTCCTCACACCATCATCCCCTCCTCACTCCTTCCAATTGGGTTGTAACTAAGACTGAGCCATTGATTCTAATGTATGAAGAATTAGAACAGAATATCTTTTGTTTTTTAATTGTACTTGTAGTACAATTAGTCAATTGGTGTTTTGTGTTATGTTGGTAGTGTTGTAGGTTGTGTTGTGGAATATATGTGGTAAACCCAATTTGCTCGGTCTGGAGTCGCATTGAATGAATGGTGTTATTCATCACGTTCAGTGTGTTCAGTGTGGCTGCTGAGTGA
>CM060349.1:4803876-4841376 GCA_030674155.1 Stramonita haemastoma
TCAGTGTCCGCTATATCATATATTGTTATATATTGTTTGGTCAGCACACTGTGTTCAGTGTCCGCTATATAATATATTGTTATATATTGTTTGGTCAGCACACTGTGTTCAGTGTCCGCTATATCATATATTGTTATATATTGTTTGGTCAGCACACTGTGTTCAGTGTCCGCTATATAATATATTGTTATATATTGTTTGGTCAGCACACTGTGTTCAGTGTCCGCTATATATAATATATTGTTATATATTGTTTGGTCAGCACACTGTGTTCAGTGTCCGCTATATAATATATTGTTATATATTGTTTGGTCAGCACACTGTGTTCAGTGTCCGCTATATATAATATATTGTTATATATTGTTTGGTCAGCACACTGTGTTCAGTGTCCGCTATATAATATATTGTTATATATTGTTTGGTCAGCACACTGTGTTCAGTGTCCGCTATATAATATATTGTTATATATTGTTTGGTCAGCACACTGTGTTCAGTGTCCGCTATATCATATATTTGTTATATATTGTTTGGTCAGCACACTGTGTTCAGTGTCCGCTATATAATATATTGTTATATATTGTTTGGTCAGCACACTGTGTTCAGTGTCCGCTATATAATATTGTTATATATTGTTTGGTCAGCACACTGTGATCAGTGTCCGCTATATAATATATTGTTATATATTGTTTGGTCAGCACACTGTGTTCAGTGTCCGCTATATCATATATTGTTATATATTGTTTGGTCAGCACACTGTGTTCAGTGTCCGCTATATAATATATTGTTATATATTGTTTGGTCAGCACACTGTGTTCAGTGTCCGCTATATATAATATATTGTTATATTGTTTGGTCAGCACACTGTGTTCAGTGTCCGCTATATATAATATATTGTTATATATTGTTTGGTCAGCACACTGTGTTCAGTGTCCGCTATATCATATATTGTTATATATTGTTTGGTCAGCACACTGTGTTCAGTGTCCGCTATATAATATTATTGTTATATATTGTTTGGTCAGCACACTGTGTTCAGTGTCCGCTATATATATATTGTTATATATTGTTTGGTCAGCACACTGTGTTCAGTGTCCGCTATATAATATATTGTTATAATATATTGTTTGGTCAGCACACTGTGTTCAGTGTCCGCTATATAATATATTGTTATATATTGTTTGGTCAGCACACTGTGTTCAGTGTCCGCTATATAATATATTGTTATATATTGTTTGGTCAGCACACTGTGTTCAGTGTCCGCTATATAATATATTGTTATGTATTGTTTGGTCAGCACAACTGTGTTCAGTGTCCGCTATATTAATATATTGTTATATATTGTTTGGTCAGCACACTGTGTTCAGTGTCCGCTATATTATATTGTTATATATTGTTTGGTCAGCACACTGTGTTCAGTGTCCGCTATATTATATATTGTTATATATTGTTTGGTCAGCACACTGTGTTCAGTGTCCGCTATATAATATATTGTTATATATTGTTTGGTCAGCACACTGTGTTCAGTGTCCGCTATATTATATATTGTTATATATTGTTTGGTCAGCACACTGTGTTCAGTGTCCCCTATATAATATATTGTTATATATTGTTTGGTCAGCACACTGTGTTCAGTGTCCGATATATAATATATTGTTATGTATTGTTTGGTCAGCACACTGTGTTCAGTGTCCGCTATATAATATATTGTTATATATTGTTTGGTCAGCACACTGTGTTCAGTGTCCGCTATATAATATATTGTTATATATTGTTTGGTCAGCACACTGTGTTCAGTGTCCGCTATATAATATATTGTTATATATTGTTTGGTCAGCACACTGTGTTCAGTGTCCGCTATATAATATATTGTTATATATTGTTTGGTCAGCACACTGTGTTCAGTGTCCGCTATATAATATATTGTTATATATTGTTTGGTCAGCACACTGTGTTCAGTGTCCGCTATATATAAAAGTTGGACAATGACCGCTGAAACCACCAAGCGGATCCAGACGTTCGAGACAAAAGGCTTCAGGCGACTGCTTGGAATTTCCTGGAAGGATAGGAAAACAAACACCTTTGTGCGAAGTCAAGTCGCACTGATGGCTGGCCCTCAGGAACCCCTACTAGCCACTGTCAAGAAAAGGAAGCTGGCATGGTTCGGCCATGTCACACACCACAACACCCTCCCCAAGACAGTCCTACAAGGAACGCTAGAAGGTGGCAGACGCCGAGGCAGACAAACCAAAAGCTGGATGGGTAACATCAAGGAGTGGACCCACCTGGACAGTCCAACACTCATTCGGAAGGTGGAGGACAGGGCTGGATGGCGACGGCTGGCTGCAGAATCATCTCTCATGTCTCCTCCACGACCATCCCGGTCATGAGAGAAAGAAGAAGAAGAAGAAGATATATTGTTATATATTGTTATATATTGTTATATATTGTTATATATTGTTTGGTCAGCACACTGTGTTTAGTGTCCGCTATATATAGTGTTAGCCGCCGCTGTAGTCTAGTGGTTAGGGCGTTGGACTCGTAATCTAAAGGCTGCGGGTTCGATCCCAGCTTTCGGCTATGGTGTTGTGCCCTTGGAAAAGGCACTTTACGGCTATTTTCTCACCCCACCCAGGTGTAAAAGGGGTACCAACCTTGTGTTGGGGGTTAACCCTGCGATAGACTGGCGTCCTATCCAGGGGGGAGTCTATGACTCTCAGTCGCTTAACGCCACAGAAACCGGGATAAGCACCGGCCTGATGAGCCTTAGGCTCGGGACAGACTTTAACTTATATATATTGTTATATTGTTGTATATTGTTGTATATTGTTGTATATTGTTGTATATTGTTGTATATTGTAAAATATTGTTATATATTGTTACATATTGTTATATATTGTTATATATTGTTTGGTCAGCACACTGTGTTCAGTGTCCGCTGATATTGTTATATATTGTTATATATATATATATTGTTATATATTGTTATATATTGTTATACATTATTATACATTGTTATACATTGTTATACATTGTTATCTATTGCTATATATTGCTATATATTGTTATGTATTGTTATGTATTGTTATATATTGTTATCTATTGCTATATATTGCTATATAATGTTATGTATTGTTATGTATTGTTATACATTGTTATCGATTGCTATATATTGCTATATATGTTATGTATGTTATATATTGTTATGTATTGTTATATATTGTTATGTATTGTTATACATTGTTATCTATTGCTATATATTGCTATATATTGTTATGTATTGTTATATATTGTTATGTATTGTTTATATTGTTATGTATTGTTATATATTGTTTGGTCAGCACACTGTGTTTAGTGTTCACTGAGTCACCGCGAACTTCAAGGAGTCTTGGGGAGATTTAAACACAACAACAACAACAACAACCACACACACACACACAACACACACACGCGCGGGCACACACACACACACACACACACACACACACACACAACACACACCACACACACACACACACACACACACACACACACACACGCACACACACACACACACACACCGCGCGCGCCGTGCACACACACACACACACACACACACACACACACACACACACACACACACACACACACACACACACACAACACACACACACACACACACACACACACACACACACACACACACACACACACACACTGTTTTATGTGAAAGGTTTGTTTGTTTTTTAAAGGATGGTTTTTTTCTGTTTGTACCGACTAACGGAGGCCTACTATGGCTTATTTTCTTTAGCTTTTTTATATTCTGATATATGCATATACACGGCTTTTCTTTCTTTCTTTCTTTTTAATTTTTCATAAATAGCTTCGTGTGTGTGTGGTGTTGTGTGTGTGTGTGTGTGTGTGTGTGTGTGTGTGTGTGTGTGTGTGTGTGTGCGTGCGTGCGTGCGTGCGTGTGTGTGTGTGTGGTGTGTGTCAGATTCTAAAGCTGGTTAGCAAGGTCAGACGTTTCCCATCACCAGCTTAGATTTCAAAGCTGGTTAACTGGGCTTACTAAGCCAGGATGCGCTTGTAAGACGTGGAACTTTGTGTAACTGAACTCGAAATTTCAGCTTTGGTTTTCAGCATTTTCTGAGGTGGAACTCAACAGCTCAAAAGGTCTGAAGACCATTGGCGAATTGTGCCCTGGACTGAATTTCATTCTGAAAGAAAATGTCACAGACAACACCTTACTGCCATTTGCATACTCCAACTGTAGCGAAAGGCTGCCCCCTTACACCTCCCACCAGGGGGCTGTGTTCGGTGACTGTGAAGATTTCACCTTTTGTAGGTTACACGTGGAGGTAGCAGAGGGGATGCGCATGCGCGCGCACGTTGAGCGGCTGGAGTATTGGTGTCCCTCCACACCGTGGGAAACGGTGTTATGGCGTGACGAGTTCTTTGCCGCCATAGCGTCCCATTACGTCATTCCTTATCATCGCATCCATTGTCACTATCACTCCCTCCTGGACCTGTACTTCGAAGTGGAAGGTAACCACATGTTCATAGAGAGCAAAAACAGCCCCAAAGTGCGCGTGGACATCAAGGCTGTCGAGGAACGCAATTTCGTGACTCAGCACGTTGTCAGTTCTTTGGAAGACTCTGGATATTTAGCCGTGCCAGTTGAGTATGGGTACACAGCCCCTAATTTCAGGAAAGAACTTAGGGCATGTCCTGACCAGTTTGTCATGCTGAGCGTTCAGCACTCGTTCAAATACACCACAGAGTGCCACCAGTGCTTTCTGTCTACACGAGTGGTTCACTCCAAACCCAACACAAACCTCACCCTCGTGTACCAAATCCTAAGCGCACTTGCAACAAAAGTGAAAGCTTTTCCGATCTCGCACGTGGTGGTCATCGAACTGAAGCATTCAGCTTCTCGTCATAAAAACGATTGGGGTCTCCGCTTGTTTTTCTCCTTTCATACCCAGTCACACTACCCACCAAAACTTCAGAGTGGGTTGCTGAACTGTTCTGTACCTCACTATCCCGAATTTCAGAGACACATGGACTGCAACCTGAAAACGGAGTGTGAAGACAGCCAGGACGAGTCTGATCACTGTCCCTTCAGCAGTCCAGCCTGTGAGGGCTTGGTAGCGTCCAGACACAAGTGCTTCAAATTACTGCAGGCCAATGAGTTAGAATTCGATTCAGAGACGGGAGACTTCGAGTGTAAGAAACAGGGGGTAGAATGGCGTCGATAAAAACGAAGGATGACCTCCACAGCTTAGCTCAAATTTTCAGAAACAGTCATCGGTTTCATCTGCTCCTAGGGTGTACTTCAGGGTGGCGCTTTGTGCCTTTCATGTACAGCATGTTCAGAAAATGGTACGACAACACTTTCATGTATGAGCTTGAGCTGTTTCAGACCTTTAGCAGCTACCCACCATCCAGAAAAGCTTTCAGCACCTCTCTAGAATCCATGCTGTTCAGGTCTGGGCCTTCTGCGTTCTGGTCTTCAAGACTCACCCTGTGTGAGTTTCAGCTTCAGACAGAACCAAAGACACAAGTCGACTGCTGTTTTTCAAAGTCCATGTTTAGACAAACCGGTCAGTTCTTACAAACTCTCCCTGAAGGTCATAAGGTACATTCATTTTCGTTACAAAGTGCCGAGTGTTTTTACGAAAGCTTTACACTATGCCAGACCAATACAAGAGTACAGAGTAACGACACAAAACTTCCCCTTGCCAGGCAGAGAAGCACTGCAGACGAACAAGTCAGATTCCTATGTGAAGACAGTGTGACTCACGTGCCCTTTACCCAAGTGTGTGACCACAGAGGCCACTGCCCCGACCACAGTGATGAATCATTCTGTCTGCATCAGTCCTGCCAAGGTTTTCTCTGCTCTGGGGGTCAATGTGTACTCCCCAGCCAACGATGTAACGAGCACACCGACTGTGTGGACGATTCTGATGAAGCCGACTGTGAAAAATACTACCACACCTATCTCATACAGCAGTACAGTCTGTACCTTCAGCCACTGTTTATTAACCTGGATGGTACAGGCTATTTCACCATGCAGTTCATGGGCAGCAACAACCAATCTTGTCCCGACACTCACTACAGCTGTGCAGCTGATGTTCTGAAGTGTCTGCCTGTTTACACTCGATGCAATGGCTTTTCTGACTGCACTTTTGGGGAGGACGAGCAAGGATGCCAGACAGTGACCTGTCCTGGTCTGTACTTGTGTCAAGCTTCCACGGTCTGTCTGCATGGAGATCATCTGTGTGATGGATGGGGTCAGTGTCCACAGCGGGATGATGAACTGATATGTGATACCTCTTGCCCCGAAGGTTGTCAATGTCAAGGTCATTCTTTTGTGTGCCCTCAGCATTTTATTGCTGATGGCTTCTATCAACTTCACAGCCTGGATGCTAAAGGCTCCAATATGTCGGTGAATAGTTTCCGAGAAAATCTCTTTCTTATTTATCTTGATTTGTCAAGTTGTGGACTTGTGAATATTTCCAGTGTAAGACTTCCTAACTTGCAGCTGATAAATCTTGAAAACAATGACATTGCAATCATAAACACGTCCATTTTCTTCGATTTTCCAAATCTAAAGATTCTCAAACTTTCACACAACCCCTTAAGGGCAATTCAACCAGTTAAATGTGTTCATTTTTCCCTGAAAGCTATTGATATGTCAGTAACATGGGGAGAAAAGTCACATATCAAATTTTCCATTTATTTTCCTGAACTACAAGATCTGAATTTATCATTTGCCGGCATTCAGAAAATCGGTCCCAAAGCTTTCAACACAGCACCCCACTTGACAGACCTTGACCTAAGAGGAAATAGGATAGAGGATTTTCCTTTTAGTTTACTTAGGGGTTTAGCTGATCTAAACACAGTTTTTTCACCAAATTACAGACTATGTTGTGGAAACCTGCTTCCAAGGAATGGTGATAAAGTAAAATGTGTCGCCTCATGGCCTACTCTTTCAATGTGCAGGGACTTGATACCTTCCGATTTCCACAAAGTTTTACTGGGCTTAGTTTTGGCCTGCACCACTCTCGGAACTTTGGTTTCTTGTATCCTCTCTCACAATGCCAGGGAACTGTTTGAGCGAAACTTCACCCTGTTTAATTTTCAACTGCAGTTTGCTAGCACGTTGATGGGAATCCACGTCACAGTTGTCATGGTAGCTGATGAGGTATTTCGTGGGGAGTTCATCTATCATGAAAAGGCGTGGATCAACAATGCAGCTTGTAAACTGGCCGGTGTTTGTTTCCTTCTTTCTGTTGAGGTCCCCCTGTTGGTGATTTTTTTAATCTCGCTGGAGCATTTAGTGACTCTTTGCTCTCCAGTTACTGCACAGAAATTCAGTAAAAGTGCAGTGAACATAACATGCAGACTTGCATGGTGTTTGGGGTTTGTGATTTCCTTGGTACCATTTCTTCCTGGACTCTCATCCTGGGGTACAAAATACCAGTCTGGCTTGTGTCGTTTGGCTTTATTTGACCAGTATAACTTCAGACAAGACTTTGCCTGGTTCACATTCATTGAGATCTTCAACCTCACTCTCTGCTTAGCCCTCACTGCCTTTCAGGTTATCATACAAAGAAAAAAACCGAGAAATACCTTTTCTGCTGATCTGTCCACCCCAAAATTATGCTCTCCTTTTGGCTTTTTAATGAAGAGTGTCATTGTGCAAACCATGACATGGTTTCTGCTTAGTGTGACGACTATTTTGGGGTTGGAAGGTGAGGATTCAGGGATTCATGGAATGCTTGTGGTGTTTTTGCTTCCTCTAGGTCCTGCTCTGATACCGTGTCTGTATATCTGGACTGTTGTCATGCAGAAACAGCACCTTGCTCAAGAAGAGAGATTGTTGAAAGTTTTGAAAGCGCAAATCAAATCTAGGTAATGCAATTAACGAAGTCTTGATAAATAAGCACCCTTACAATATGTATATAAAAAATTTAGAAATATGGTTAATGGCGTGACTTATGATACTGAGGTTTAAGGAATTTTGTACAAAGGGAGTTAAGTTTGTACAGAGGGACCTATATCTCATTTTCGTAGATTTCAAAAAGGCATTTGATCGTCTTACAGGATTTACTTTCAGCCACAATGAAGAACTTACATCAGGCAGGAGATAATCAGCTAATTCTTCAATCTGATTCTTGAAAATCAGGCAGGAGATAATCAGTTATATCCATCAATCTGATTCTTGCACATCAGTAGAGATAATCAGCTAATTCTTCAATCGATTCTTGAAAATCAGGCAGGAGATAATCAGTTATATCCATCAATCTGATTCTTGCACATCAGACAAGGTATATCAGCTATATCCATCAATTGATTTCAGTGCAGCATTCACAAAACTGTTTAGGGAAGAGTGGTTCCATAGTTTGGTAGGAATTCATCATGATCATCTTTTTATCTTACACACTTTTCAACACATTCCTGGAATACATTATTACCAATACATCTGATGGGAACTTAGATCCATTTTATTATTAGAGGAAGAACCACCAACAAAGAAACTCCCTCTTCAAACAACAATGATGGCTGGCAGTATCAAACAACATGATGGCTGGCAGGTACAAACAACAATGATGGCTGGGCAGGTATCAAACAACAATGATGGCTGGGCAGGTATCAAACAACAATGATGGCTGGGCAGGTATCAAACAACAATGATGGCTGGGCAGGTATCAAACAACAATGATGGCTGGGCAGGTATCAAACAACAATGATGGCTGGGCAGGTGTCAAACAAGAGTTTGGCAAACCTGTTAAAAAATGGATGAAACAATAACAAGATCAGACATGGACATCAGCACTGAGAAAACTAAACTGATGGCAAGCAACAACTCCATTATCACTATCAACACAAATCTCCATGTGCAAAAATATAATTCTGTTAACAAAAGTAACTGACCTGGAATGATTCATCCATTAGATCTAGTTGAAGGGATCAGGTAGCAAAAATACCCTCAGTTTCCAGGTTGAAACAAAAATTTGATTCTGTTAAAAAAAATAACTAGCCAGGAATGATTCATCAATTAATTGAAAATGATTAGGTTGCAAGAAATAACTCCAGTGTCCAGATTGAAACTTGAAATGAATGACAAGAACACCTCTATCACACCCAAAATAAGCACACAAAAAAAGTTAATTAAAAAGTACATGAGTGCTTATTCCATTATCCTCAATATAAAATTATTAATAATGATAATAATAATAATAATGATAATAATAATAATAATAATAATAATAATAATTAATAATAATAATAATAATAAATAATAATAAGGAGAAGGAGAAGAAGAAGAAGAAGACTCCTGCAATCCAACTTTATGTATACATGTAACACAAACACGCTGACATACATCTACAAAAGCCTCAAGACACACTTATTTCAAAGCTAAGACTTCCTATCCTGTTTCATCATCTGCCCCTGCTCTCAACAGCCGAAATATCCACCGCCCTGCCAAAGTGTTTATACTCTATGTGTGTTTATACTCTGTGTGTGTAGTGTGAGTGTGTGTGATGGTGTGTGTGGGGTTGTGTGTGTGTGTGTGTGTGTGCGTGTGCATTGACTTCGTTAAAAAAATTTAATTGTTGTTGGCTGCATGCGCAAGAATTGGTTGAATGCAAGCGCTTTGATTTGTTTTTGCAAGATATAGCGCTATATAAGTTCCACTTATTATTATTATTATTAAAGCAAAAAAAAAAAGCAGACAACCCCTCCCCTCCCAACGCCTACTCAGACCACTGAAATGAGGTTTTATAGTAAGTTGATAAAAATTTGATAAAGGGAAGGTAAAGGTGTCCCATACCTTGGTGGTCGTATGGAGTGAGGCATCAGAGACCTCAGCTTCTCTATGAGCTAGTATTTTGAGGGCGGCGCCATCCCTCTCCCTTACTGCTTTTCCTTCCCTGACCCTAAAGAGGGCAGGTACCCATTGACAGCTGGGTGAACTGGGGGGGACTGTACTGAAGCCAAGGCGTGCAAATGGTCACCCATCCAACTGGTAACCACGCCTCGATGCTGCTTAACTTGACTGGCGCCCATCTCCTCTCCCTTACTGCTTCACCTTCCCTGACCCTAAAGAGGGCAGGTACCCATTGACAGCTGGGTGAACTGGGGGGGACTGTACTGAAGCCAAGGCGCGCAAATGGTCACCCATCCAACTGGTAACCACGCTCGATGCTGCTTAACTTGACTGGGGAAAAGCGAGATGATGAGACGATAAACCAAGGTCCTGTGTGTCACACATCATTATTTAGCGCATGTAAAAGAACCCACGGCAACAAGGGGGTTGTCCCTGGGAAAAGTCTGTAGAAAAAAAAGCCACTCTGATAGGGAAACAAATACAGTTGCAGACATGAAAAAGAAAAAAAAATGGGTAGGCGCTGCACTTGTGGCCAGGCGCCCTCTCCCCGGGGAGAGAGAGCAGCCCCGAATTTCATGCAGAGAAATATGCTGTGACATAAAGCGTACAAAATAACTATAAAATAGATAAAATAAATAAATAAATATAATAAATACATTTCCAACAGTCCCTGCAGTCAGTCAAGCACACGCCCAAGGACTAGTGCCTCCAGCTGATGATGCCACACAGGAAAGGAGAAGACAACAACCCCTGGAGTGGAGTGTGGTGGGGGTGAGGTGGGGGTAGGGGTGGGGGTGAGGGGTGGGGGCGGGAGGTGGAATGGTCAGCTGAAGGCTGCGTATCCACGTCACACCCTAAACCCACGTTAAACGTGCAGAAGATGGGTGGGGGGGGTGGGGGGGGGTGGGGGGTGCTGTTGGTGGTGGTGTGTGTGTGTGTGTGTGTGTGTGTGTGGTGTGTGTGTGTGTGTGTGTGTGTGTGGAGAGAGAGAGAGACAGACAGACAGACAGACAGACAGGACAGACAGACACAGACACAGAGAGAGAGAGAGAGAGACAGACAGACAGACAGACAGACAGACAGACAGACAATTTTGATTTGATTTTATTTTATATCGAGGATAATGGAATAAGCTCCCCTGCACTTTTTTACATCCAGTAGGCCTACCCATGTGTATGCAGTCTTGTAAATGTCATCTGATACCACCGGCACACGATGGCCTACTCTTACGGAAAGCGGAACAGGATTTAACGTGAGAGAGAGAGAGAGAGAGAGAGAGAGAGAGAGAGAGAGAGAGAGAGAGAGAGAGAGAGAGAGAGAGAGAGAGAGAGAGAGAGAGAGGCAAGGCAAGGCAAGGCAAGGCAAGGCAAGGCAAGGCAAATTCTTTTATTTCGAGGATACTGAATAAGGCCTTAACTCGTGTGCTTTTTTACATCCAGTCCCCGCCCTTATCAGGGATAAAATCAAGATATGAGAGAGAGAGAGAGAGAGAAGAGAGAGAGAGAGAGAGAGAGAGAGAGAGAGAGGGGAGAGGAGAGGGAGAGAGAAGAGAGAGAGAGAGAGAAGCCAGTGCTGGGAGCTATGCAGATTTTTATTTTGATAATGGAATAACTATAAGAATGGGCATACTGGTGCAGCCCACACATGTTTGTGATTTTACTTGGGTAAGTTTACAACTGGCTGAGGTATTGCTGACTTGTGGGTGCTTTTTATACTGTGATGGGTGCGTGCTGATGTTCAGAACCTGTGTTGTGCTATAATGTTGATATTATTTTTACGTGGTTATTACTTTTATCTATAGCTTGTAAGCCACTGGAATTTCTCTGTTTTAGACATAATAAAGTATTTTGAATTTGAATATGAAGAATTAATGTGTATTTTTACATCCAGTCCCCCCGTGCGCATGCATTTTTTTTGGTCAAATATGTTTTTCATCCATTCCCGCAAGCATACAATGGGTTACACTTCAAACGGTGAACCAGGTTTTTAAAGTGTGAGGGGGTGGGATAGCTAAGTGGTCAGAGCGCTCGCTTTTCCCCAGTGAAGTTAAGCAGTGTCGAGCGTGGTTACCAGTTGGATGGGTGACCCTTTGTGCGCCTTGGCTTCAGTATAGTCCCCCCAGTTCACCCAGCTGTAAATGGCCACATGCCCTCTTTAGGGTCAGGGAAGGTAAAGCAGCGAGGGAGAGGAGATGGGCTCCGCCCTCAATATGCTGGCCCCTAGAGAAGCTGAGGTCTCTGACGCCTCGCTCTCCTACGACTGCCTAGGTTATGGGACACCTTTACCTTTACACAATGGTAGAAATACAATGGTGACGCTCCACCACGAAATGAGTCGCTTAGCACATTACCCAATTTTGCGCTAAGAGCCATTATAGGCAGGTGGAGTTAAAGTTGTCAATTTTGAGATTTTGAATAATTATTGAACTATATCTGTTATTCTACCTTGTAGCGAAAGATCAAGGCCTTTTGCTTTTGTAACCCCCCTCACAAAACGTATTTTTGTGTTTGGCGTTACTAAGCGTTAAGTGCAGTAACTCCCTCGTAGAGTTGAGTGATGGCCCCTTAAAAAGACATGCCTATCGGGATACTTCTGTTTTTTAAATCTCACTTCCTGCCTGGGCCTAGTGAAGGAAAGGAGCGTGACTGGACTCTCTGAGTCTGGATGTTCCTGATTAAGGTTTGATATTATTAATTTCGTTTTTGGTCATACGATCTGTTTAAGCCAATTTTAGCTTAATTCAGATTAGTTGTGGAAGGTTCAGGAAAAACTATATGTTTGATTTAATTTCACAGGCTTTCAACCTGTGAATTAACAGTGATCGTAACTTCGTAAGTGATCGCTTCGAACAAAGGAAGCGTGGGGGTCCGTCATGGTCTTTGTTGTAAACTTAATTGTTGGTAGAATATTGTGCAGCTATTATTAAAATGCTGGAAATATTCTAGTATGACTTTACACTACAAATGTATGGGTGTGAAGGACTACTTAATTTTTGTAATGATTTTATCACTACGAATTCTGACGTATTTGTGATATATCATTTAGGAAATTCAAACAGTTGAAATATCAGTGGGGGCATTAATTTAATTTGAGAGGCTTTTAGCCTGTGAATTAACAGTGAGACCTAGTGGTTGTTTTGAACAAAGCATGTAAATGTTAACACAGTCATGGTTTTTGTTGTATGTTTAATTTGTGGTAGAATATTGTTCAGCTATTATTAAAATGCTGGAAATATTCTAGTATGACTTTACACTACAAATGTATGGGTGTGAAGGACTACTTAATTTTTGTAATGATTTTATCACTACGAATTCTGACGTATTTGTGATATATCATTTAGGAAATTCAAACAGTTGAAATATTAGTGGGGGCATTAATTTAAAATAAATTAGTCCTTTTATTAATGTTGGCACAATTTTATAGGAAATAGGATGGACCATCATCTGTCCTAAAGTAAATGAGACATGTTGGGATGCTTGTACAGTTTCATAGGATGGACCATCATCTGTCCTAAAGTAAATGAGATATGTTGGGATGCTTGTACAGTTTCATAGGATGGACCATCATCTGTCCTAAGTAAATGAGACATGTTGGGATGTTTGCACAGTTTCATAGGATGGACCATCATCTGTCCTAAAGTAAATGAAACATGTGTAAAACTAACTACTAAAATTATGCAATAATTTTAGAGGTTATGTTAGTTTGTTCTGAGAATATTTAATTCTCATGAGTATTGTAAATTAGCTCAGTGATGGATAATTTTGTGGTGATGTTTTTTACATTGTATGTTCTTTTGATTACAGGAACATCGTTTTTTTCTGTCACTTCTCCTCACACCATCATCCCCTCCTCACTCCTTCCATTTGGGTTGTAACTAAGATTGAGCCATTGATTTTAATGTATTTGACTGGATAGAATATCTTTTGTTTTTTAATTGTCTTGTGTACATTAGTCATTGGTGTTTGTGTAATGTGGTAGTGTTTGTAGGTTGTGTTGTGGAATATATGTTGTAACCAATTCGCTGGTCTGGAGTGCATTGATGAATGTGTTGTCGTCACGTTCAGTGTATTCAGTGTGGCTGCTGAGTGAGTTGAGGTTAATTAATTCACTTCACCTACTTTCCTACCTCTTCTATATTTCTTTTCCTCTATTTCTACTATCTTTTCATACCCACTTTATCACTCCCCACAATAAGTAGCTGAGCCTACTCTTCTTTAGGGTTATGAAGAAATAGGAATTATTCTAGGACTCTAAGATTCGTACCGAATTAGGCGGAACGGGAATTAGTAGTGGCGATTTGATAATTCCCGTTGTAAGACCCTTTACTTTAAAATGTGTTTTGAAAATACCTAAGCCCTCATTCTGACAACCTGTTACAAAAATAAACATGCCCGTTTCTTATTTTGTCACATCCTGCAGTCTATCATTTAATTTTTAAACTTTGCACAGAATTGTCCTATTTTCAATCTGGTTTTTGTATTGAATAGCCTTTTTAATGCAATTAATAACTTGTCAAGTAACTAAAAAATGACTCTGGTGCAATGCGACTCCTTCTGTGGGGAGCGTCACAATGATTGTTAGCCTTCTGTCAAATTATGATTGTTCTTTTGGGGAGTCTTCATTGAGTTCATGAGCATTGGTAGGAGACACTGTCATTTTCTTGAGGATTCATTGATTACATGTAGGATCCTATTTAGCTTGTCAAATTTTATCTTTTGAGGAGTTCATTGATTAACATTGGTAGAGAGATAATGTAGGCCTCATTTTTAGTCTTCTGTCCAATTTTGAATTGTCTTCTGGAAGTTTCATTGAATGATGATCGATTGTATGATGATGGATGAGAATGAGGATGATGTAATGATGTATGCTGCATGTGCTTTGTGTGGGATGTGTACGTGTGCGTGTATGCGTGTGTGTGCATGCGCGCGTGCATGCGTGCGTGCGCGTGTGTGTGCGTGTACGCGCGCGCACACGTGTGTGTTTGTGTTTGCTTGTGTGTATGTGTGTGTGTGTGTGTGTGTGTGTGTGTGTGTGTGTGTGTGAGCGCGCACGCGCGCGCGTGTGTGTACGTGTGTACGTGTGTTTTTATAGATAAACAGAAATACACAAGATGTATTCATGTAGGTTGAATTTTCTTCTTCTTTTATTTCTTTTTGCTTATGAAAAAAAAAACCCAAAAGATAAAGGCATCGAGAGGAACGCAACAGACCCGTGTTCCCTCATCAACGTCGAGAGCTACAACCTCAAACACCTGTGTGACGGCTGCTACCTGTACGCTTCCGATCTGAGCGGCTTCAACAGGCAAAAAGCTCACTCAAACTCCGACGCGGAAGCGTTTTGCAACAGCTTAAACGGCACCCTGGGTTTACCTAGATGCTGGAGTATTTTAGAATACACGTACCGAACCTTCCGCTACAAACACTATGCCTGGGTAGGCTTGTATTACGGAGACTTGACATTGCCTAATATGTACAGACAAGCCATCACACGTCAAGACAGAACTGTCCATTTTCATTCTATAAACGCTTTTGTTATTCTCGGACAGAGAGAAGACATGTGTGTGGCTGCTGCTCCTCAAACAGGTTCTACAATACAAACTTGCTCGGATAAAGAATATGCCGCGGATTTCGGAGCTGTATGCGAATTTCGACAGAGAAGAAGTAGGGAGACGGATTCTGAGGGAATCGTGTTCAAGGTCACGCGGTCTGTAGTGGCCATACAACACCAGCGCCAGCAGTCTTTGACCACACTGACTGAAGGTCAAGTGACGCATGATTTTCTTCTGTGTCGAAGAGGTAGTAGTGAGCAACATTTTCATCACCTGTGTGTATTTTCTGACAAACTTTCTAGAGGTGAGGAGGAGGGAGAGAAGGAGGAGGGAGAGGAGGAGAAGAAGGAGGAGGGAGGAGGAGGGAGAGAAGGGAGAGGAGAAGGGGGTGTCTCCAACTTCAATACCAGTCCCTCTCTTCGCGTGTCACAAGAACTGGACCACTTCTCCTTCACTCTGGTGTGTGACGCGATACCGGACTGTGCAGACCAGAGTGACGAATCTTTCTGCAGGCATCCTCCTTGCGGCCCTTGTTCACGTGCGGGAGCGGACACTGTGTGTCCTATGACCTCGTGTGTGACAGAGTTTCTCACTGCTATGACGTTCCGACGAAGGCACCTGCTTTTCCTTCAAGATTCTATCATCCTCGCACGCGGCTCGGCCCTCTCCCGTCCTGGTGGATTTTGACACTTCGGTGTATTTCACCTCCACGCCGATGAAACGTAACGAAACTTGCCCGGACACGCATTTTCGCTGTCCTGGTGAGCTGAACGACTGTGTGCCGGTTTATACTCGGTGTAACGAGGTTTTCGACTGTGCGGGACACGAGGATGAAGAAGGTTGTGAGGAGCCGAAATGTCCAGGACTTCTCCGGTGTCGACAGAGTGAGATTTGTGTCCATGGTGATAACGTGTGTGACGGCTGGCCTCACTGCCCCATGCAGGATGATGAACTGGCTTGCGGGGTCACCTGTCCTGACCACTGTCTGTGTCAAGGTCACACCTTTGTGTGTTCTCAGCCTTTCTCTGCTCACCACTTCCCCCATCTTCGTTACCTGGATGGTACAGGTTCAGGTATGACACTAGGAGATCTTCATAACAACACTTTGTTGATTCATGTCATCGTTTCCAAGTGTTCTTTGACCTCCTTGCCTACCTTGAAATTTCTCAACTTGAAATTTCTGGATCTCAGCGACAATAACCTTCAGAATGTCAACCTGACTCAGTTTGCAGAGCTGGTCAACTTGCAATATCTCTCTCTCTCTAACAATCCTATTTCAGTTTTATTCGTTAATGCTACAACTGACATTCAGCAGAACAAGCTTCGAATGGTGGACTTGTCACACACGTTATTGAAAGGTGTTCCACGGCGAAGTTTTGGCGCAGTTTTCACACCTGCAGGGGCTGAATTTAACCTTGACCCACATGCATACCATTACGCCTGTTGGGTTTTCCTTCACACCGAATTTAGTCCAGTTATTTCTAGATGGAAGCCCCCTCAAAACTTTCCCATCCGACCTGTTTCAACACGTACCCAAACTGACCTACGTCTCCACAGGAAACTACAAACTCTGCTGTAAGGAAATACTCCTGGATATCGTGAATCACGTAACGTGCGTTGCGCCCCAGGACGAAATCTCATCCTGCGAAGATTTGCTGCAGTCGTGGACCTACCGCGGGTTTCTCTGGCTGATCACGAGTCTCTCCCTCACGGGTAACGTGTTCAGCTTCTGCACGAGAGTCTTCACCAAGAGTTTGGCGTCTTCCAGAGGATACAGCGTTTTCGTCACAATCTGACTGTGGCTGATTTTCTGATGGGGGTTTACATTGCCATTATTGGTGTCGCGGATAGTTTGTTCAGAGGTAGGTACCTTTACCTGGATGATTCTTGGACTTCCAGTGTAGCCTGCAAAGCGGCTGGCTTTTTGTCTTTGCTGTCCAGCGAGGTATCTGCTCTGACTATATGGCTCATTACGTTAGATCGGTTCCTGGTCCTACGTTTTCCTTTCAGCAACTTACGTTTCGAGAGAACATCCGCAACAGTTGCGGCTCTGTAACCTGGCTGGCTGGCTGGGTGGTTGCTATGGTTCCTTTACTTCCAGTCACGGCACACTGGCAATTCTACAGCCAGACAGGAATCTGTATCCCGCTACCCGTCACGAGAAATATTTCAAAGGAAGACTTTACTCCGTCAGTGTGCTCATCATTTTCAACTTCGTCCTGTTTTTACTGATCTCGTCAGGTCAGGCTTTTATCTACTGGTCAGTCCAGAAGAATGCCCTGACCACTAGCTCCACCAAAGTCTCTAAAGACATGACCGTTGCGCGACGGTTGATCACAGTGGCGGTGACGGACTTTCTGTGCTGGTTCCCTATCGGACTGTGCGGAATTTTGGCGGCAGCGGAACTCCCATCCCAGGGGAGGTAAATGTGGCGTTGGCGATATTTGTCCTTCCTTTGAATTCGGCCATCAATCCTTTCATGTACACGTTGAACATCTTGGCAGAGAAAAGGAGAAAGTCTCAGGAAGCGAAAATGCTGCAGTGGCTGGAATCTCAGGTGGATTTGGGTCATTGATTGATTAGATGATTAAAACATGTTTTTCAAGTTCTTTCTTTCTGTCCTTATTATATTTTTGGCTGCCTCGTGTCTTCTGTAACGTTCGTGTCCCTGCTGTTTCTACGCCACTCATCTTGATCGCTCTACCCATTGGGATGACACTGTAAACATGTTTTATTGCCCCGTGTGTGAACGCACGCAGAACATCTTGCGAATACGTTAAATCATGTTCCGCTTTTCGTAAGAGTAGGCCATTGTGTGCCGGTGGGAACCAACGACAAGATTTTGCAAAAACTGCATACACATGGGGACTGGATGTAAAAAAGCACATGAGTGCTTCTTCCTTTATTGTCGATATAAAAGAATGAAATAATAAATAAATAAATAAATAAATAAAATAAAATGGGTTGTAGCAGGAACTGGCATATTGCCAGGGACCATCTTATTTATTAAACTTTTTTTTTATACCCTTTATGTCACAGCTGATTTCTCTGCATGAAATTCATGCTGCTCTCTCTCCCTGGAGAGCGCGTTCGCCACAAAAGCAGCGCCGCCCGTTATTTTTTTCCTGTCTGCATTGTAATTGTTTCCCTATCAAGTGGCTTTTTTCTGCAGAATTTTGCCAGGGACAACCCTCTTGTTGCCGTGGATTCTTTTACAGTGCGCTAAATAATGATGTGTAGCGCATGGGACCTCGGTTTATCGTCTCATCCGAAAGACTTAGCATCCAGACCACCACTGATGATCTAATGGGTGGGGTGAAAAGTTTTCGGGCCCAAACAGGATTCGAACCACCGCATATTCCGAGCAGGACTTTTCGCTTTCTAGGCAGGCGCGTTACCACCTAGACTACCGACCACTGGCTGTTCCATCCTTGAAAATCATGGGCAACCCTCGTCCATAGGCCAGCTTCCTGACAGGTTTCCTGAGTGGTAAAAAGGTAAAGAATGAAGAATTATGGCAAAGAACCAGACAACAGCCTGTTGAGAAAGAAATCCTACAGAGACGTTGGCGATGGATAGGACACACCCTACGGAAACCTGTATCCAGCATCACAAGACAAGCTCTCACCTGGAATCCACAAGGGAAAAGAAAGAGAGGGCGGCCTAGAAATACCTGGCGCCGGGACCTGGATGCAGATGCGAAAAAGATGGGCAAGACGTGGGGACAACTGGAACGCCTAGCCCAGAGCCGAGATGCCTGGAGACAGCTAGTGGCGGCCTATGCCCCAGAAGGGACCACAGGCAGACATGACATGACAAAAAGGTAAAGGTGAAGGTGTCCCATAACCTATGTGGTCGTAGGGGAGCGAGGCACCAGAGACCTGAGCTTCTCTAGGGGCCAGCATGCTGAGGGCGGCGCCCATCTCCTCTCCCTCGCTGCTTTACCTTCCCTGACCCTAAAGAGGGCAGGTACCCATTGACAGCTGGGTGAACTGGGGGACTGTACTGAAGCCAAGGCGCGCAAACGGTCACCCATCCAACTGGTAACCACACTCCACGCTGCTTAACTTGACTGGGGAAAGCGAGCGCTCTGACCACTGAGCTATCCCGCCCCCTATTATTCCCCCATCCATTACTGGTGGTCTGGGTACTATTGTTTCGGATGAGGCCACAAACCGAGGTCACGTGTGTTACACATCATTATTTAGCGCACGTAAAAGAACCCACGGCCGGCAACAAGAGGCTTGTCCCTGGCAAAATTATGTAGAAAAAAGCCACTCTGATAAGGAAACAAATACAATAACCTACTCTTAAGAAAAGCGGAACTCCTAAGAGGACACTCCAAAATCAGGTCGTGGATGTGTCGACCCAGGTTTCCTGCCAACATGCTGGTGCCTAGTGGTCAGAACATTGCGCTCGCAATTTGACGACCCAGGTTCGATTCCCGTCCGAGGGAATTTTTCTCTCCCCTGAAGTTAACACCAGTGCTAACTCCATTCTCCCCCAAAAAGTCCTTCGGATGAGACTATAAACCGAGCTGGGTGAACTGGGGGGGACTGTATTGAAGCCAAGGCGCGTAAATGGTCACCCATCCAACTGGTAACCACGCTCAACGCTGCTGAACTTGACTGGGGGAAAGCGAGGGCTCTGACCACTTAGGGACCCTTTAACGTCCTTAATTCCTGTACTCAGAAGATAGATAAAAAAAAAAATCACATTTTTGCTTAACACAATCAGTAGTTTTAATCTTTTTGTGTAGGGGAAGGAATGGAAGCTATTTTTTGTTTTGTTTCTTTTGGGGTTTTTTGTTGTTGCTTTTTTAAAATATATTTTGTTTCGGGCGGGATAGATCAGTGGTCAGAGCACTCGCTTTCCCCCAGTCAAGTTAGGCAGCCTCGAGCGTGGTTACCAGTTGGATGGGTGACCTTTTGCGCGCCTTGGCTTCAGTACAGTTCCCCCAGCTGTCAATGGGTACCTGCCCTCTTTAAGAGTCGGGAAGGTAAAGCAGCGAGGGAGAGGAGATGAGCGCCGCCCTCAACATGCATGGAGGTTTCGTAAATTTATCAGTTTCCACAAGCACATTATAGCCTACTCTTTCGAAAGGTGGAACAGGTTTATGTGCCAATATGCTCTGCGTGTGTGTTCACTCATGGGACGATGGTTTATGGTCTCATCTGAAGGACTGATTTCACATGTGGATTTATTATGCCCATTGCTTTTCAGAATGTTTCATTTTACGTCGTTAAGTGTTCAATGTGGTGGCTTTTTTAGTTTTTGTTTTTGACGTGGATGTATATTAAATTTTTGGTGGTTTAATTTTGCGAAATGTGAATTTATTGCGACAATTGCGTGGCTTTACATCGATTGTATCGCTTTGGATGGATGGAGTCTCACATTTTTAAGTAAGCTTTATGTTTGGCCTATTTGCGATTGTAGGATTTATTATCATCATTATTTGTTTTTATCCTTTGTAGAGTTTGTTCCTCAGTTAGAGGGGCTCAAAGATTCACCCATGGCGAGATGTTTGTGCTAGCGATCGATTTCGTCCAGCAGTAAGGTAGCCACATTCCGACTTCAGGGAGGATGTCTAAACACGACACCAGCCTGCAGGCATTAGTTACAGTCTGTCCCGAGCCTAAGGCTCATCAGGCCAGTGCTTAACCCGGTTTCTGTGGCGTTAAGCGACTGAGAGTCATAGACTCCCCCCTGGATAGGACGCCAGTCTATCGCAGGGTTAACCCCCAACACAATGTTGGTACCCCTTTTACACCTGGGTGGGGTGAGAAAATAGCCGTCAAGTGCCTTTTCCAAGGGCACAACGCCATAGCCGACAGCTGGGATCGAACCCGCAACCTTTAGATTACAAGTCCAACACCCTAACCACTAAGACTACAGCGGCGGCTACAAGCATTACTACTTTCATCCATTCTTGCCAGCATGCAATGGCCTACTCTTCTGAAAGGTAGAATGGGTTTACATATGTGTGCAAGATGTATATCTGCACAGAGAACCTCGGTCGAGTCTCATCTGAAGAACTATATTTTCTTTTATATCGAGGATAATGGAATAAGCACTCCTGTGCTTTTTCTTTTTTACATCCAGTCCCCGTGTGTATGCAATTTTGTAAATGTCTTCTGTCCCCACCGGCACACGATGGCCTACTCTTAAGAAAAGTGGAACAGGATTTAGCGTGTCCGCAAGATGTTCTGCGTGCGTTCGCACACGGGGCCTCGGTTTAAAGTCTCATCGAAAGACTTTTGGGGGGAGTGGAGTCAGCACTGGTGTCAACTCCAGAGGAAGAATCCCCTCGACTGGGAATCAACCCGGTCGTTGCGAGCACAATGTTCTGACCACTAGGCTATATCCCCCCCCCCCCCCTTTTTTTTCCCCCCATAACACACATACTATAGGGAAGTGGAGTTGGTACTGAGTAACTCCAGGGGAAAATCCCTTCTGAACAAGTATCTCATCAATAGCTTGAACCCAGACTGTCGAACTGCAATGCTAACCCAGACCCTGTGGGTTTCATGTTTGTATTGGATAGGTTTCTTTCACATGGATTTAGTATGACAGTTATACATTAGATGGCTTTGTTTCACATGTGGGTGTGGGTGCATCATGATGGTTGTATGGCAGATTTCAGAGGTTGCATGTGTAACCCCCCTCACAAAACGTATTTTTGTGTTTGGGTTACTAAGCGCTAGGTTCAGTAACTCCCTTGTAGAGTTGAGTGATCGCCCCTTAAAAAGGAGTGTGTATCGGATATTTCTGTTTTTTAAATCTCACTTCCTGCCTGGGGCTGGTGAGGGAAAGACGTGTGACAGAGACTCGCTCCTGAGTCTAGATGTTCCCCATTAAGGTGATTCTATTTTCTTAACTTCGTTTTTGATCAAACTATCTGTTTAAGCAAATTGCAGTTTAATTCAGAATAGTTTTGGAAGGTTCAGGAAATCTATATGTTTGATTTAATTTCACAGGCTTTCAACCTGTGAATTAACAGTGAACGTAACTTCGTAGTACGTGATCGCTTCGAACAAAGGAAGCGTGGGTTAAATTTTGGCGCCATCATGGTCTTTGTTGCAAGTTTAATGTTTGGTAGGATATTGTTCAGCTATTAAAATGCTGGAAATATTCTAGTATGACTCTACACTACAGATGTATGGGTGTGAAGGACTACTTAATTTTTGTAATGATTTTATCACTACGAATTCTGACGTATTTGTGATATGTCATTTAGAAAATTCAAACAGTTGAAATATCAGTGGGGGCATTAATTTAATTTGAGAGGCTTTTAGCCTGTGAACTAACAGTGAGACCTAGTGGTTGTTTTAAACAAAGCACGTAAATGTTAACACAGTCATGGTTTTTGTTGTATGTTTAATTTTTTGGTAGAATATTGTTCAGCTATTATTAAAATGCTGGAAATATTCTAGTGTGGTTTTGCACTACAAATATATATTATGGGTGTGAAGGCCTACTTGATTTTTGTAATGATTGTTATCATTAAGAATGGTGATTTATTTATAATAAATCATGTAGTAATTCTAAAACAGGTGTAATGGCATTGGAATGTCATTGTGGACATTTATTTAAAATAAATCAGTCCTTTTTATTAATGTTTGCACAGTTTCATAGGATGGACCATCCTCTGTCCTAAAGTAAATGAGACATGTTGTGAGACAAGTTATTAAAATTATGTAGTGATGATTTTATCATTAGAATTGTGATTTATTTGTGATAAATCATGTAGCAGTTCTAAAACAAGTGTAATGGCATTGGAATGTCATTGTGGACATTTATTTAAAATAAATTAGTCCTTCTTATTAATGTTGGCACAGTTTCATAGGATGGACCATCATCTGTCCTAAAGTAAATGAGATATGTTGGGATGCTTGCACAGTTTCATAGGATGGACCATCATCTGTCCTAAAGTAAATGAAAAGTGTGTAATACTAACTACTAAAATTATGTAATAATTTTAGAGGTGATGTTAGATTGTTTTGAGAATATTTAATTCTCATGAGAGTTGTAAACAAGCTCAGTGATGGATTGTTTTGTGGTGATGTTTTTTACATTGTATGTTCTTTTGATTACAGGAACATCATCGTCGCTTTTTCTGTCACCTTCTCCTCGCACCATCATCCCATCCCCACTCTCATCCTTCTGTGTGCCTGATCGGAGATTGAGCCATTGATTTTTGATGTATGAAAAACTAGGACAGATTATACTTTGTTTTTTTCTTAATTGTACTTGTAGTACAGTTAGTCATTGGTGTTTTGTGTAATGTGGTAGTGTTGTAGGTTGTGTTGTGGAATATATGTTATAAACCCAATTTACTCGGTCTGGAGTCACATTGAATGAATGGTGTTATTCGTCACGTTCAGTGTGTTCAGTGTGGCTGCTGAGTGAGTTGAGGTTAGTTAATTTCACTTCACATACTTTCCTACCTCTTCTATATTTTCTTTTCCCTCTATTTTTCTACTATCCTCTTTTCTATCCCCCCTTTATCACTCCCCGGCCCATAAGTAGCTGAGCCCTACTCTTCTTTAGGGTTACTGAAGAAAATAGGAATTATTCTAAAACTCTAAGATTTCCGGTACCGAATCAGACGGAACGGGAATTAGAGTGGCGACTTAGATAATTCCCGTGTAGGACCCTCTACACATTTATGATGGCTGTATTTCACATTGATGGTGGGTTTATTTATTACATGGAGTATAGTTTGGACGGCTTTGTTCTACCTTTGAAGGTGGGTTTATCATGACAGTTGTACTTTGGATTATTTCTCTTGGTTGTGGGGTTCATTTCACATGTGGAGGTGGTTTTATGTTCGACATTTTCATTTTGGTTTTTATTTCACATGGGGTTATGAGGTTTTACGTCGAAAAGTTTCATTATGGTTTCATTTCATATTTCATTTTGGTCTTATTTCACGTATGGTTACAAGGTTTAATATCGACTTTCATCTCCGTTTTATTTCACACGTTTTTCTTTTTCTTTTCACATGTGGTTGTGCTGTTTAATGTCTACCTAGTTTCATTTTGTTTTATTTCACATATGGTTACAAGGTCTAATATCGACTTTCATTTCAGTTTTATTTCACGTTTTTTTTTTGTTTGTTTTTGTTGTTCCACACGTGGTTAAGCTGTTTAATGTCTACCAAGTTTCATTTTGGTTTTATTTCACATGTGGTTATGAGGTTTAATGTTGACAAGTTTCATTTCGTGGTTTAATGTTGACAAGTTTTATTTTATTTCAAATATATGTTTAATGTTGACAAGTTTCATTTCACGGTTTAATGTTGACGAGTTCCATTTTATTTCAAATATATGTGAAATAAAATGAAACATGTCAACATTAAACCTCAGTAATGTGTTTACGAGGTTTATCTCAGTCATGACGATTGAATAGTGGATGGGCATTTCACATAATGGTTATGCCATTTAATTTGACATTTGGATAATTATGCAATTCTTTTGTTTCACATGTTGGGGGTGGGGAGTTGATGATGATGGTCGTCTGACATGGTTTTATTTTGTATGTGTAGAAGTGTTTATTGATCATTTTTTGTTGTTTATTTTAAAGCTGGCTTTATATGTGAAGGTGGGTTTGTTACTGGTGGCATTTTCTTTCTTTTTTTTTTTTTTTTTTTAAAGAGACAGCTTTTATTTTATATAAGATTATGAAGTTTGTCATTAATAGTTGTTTTTTTTAAAGACGGCTTTATTTTATAGCAAAAATGTAATAGGTTTATTATTGATGCTGTTTGTTTTTTTTAAATGGCTTTATTTTACAAGGTTCATTATTGATGATCACTTTTTAGGTTTTATTTCAAAAGTGGAGATGTGTTTCTTTAGGTGGCTTCATTTCATGTGGTGGGATTATCATTAACTTTTATTTTTTGTTTTAAAAGATGGCCTTGTTATATGTGGTTATGATGTTTATAATGATGGTTTTATTTTTGATGATTTTATTTCACATGTGGAAGTGAGTTTATTATCAATGGTGGGTTTTTTTATTTTTATTTTTAAGATGGCTTATTTCACATGTGGCAGTGGTTTATTACAATGATTGTATCTTAAAAGACTGTCTCCCACGTTGAGGTGGGTTTCATGATGGTTGTTTTAGATGGCTTTATTTTGCATCTGGAGGCGAGTTTATTACAACGCATCTTGGATGGTATTGTTTCACACATAATGAGTTTTTAAAAAATATATTTTGCATCCCTTTATTTTACAAGCAGATGTAGGTTTATTATTGCGGTTACTTTTTAGATCACATTATTTTACATATAGAGATGGGTGCATTATGACGCTGTATTTTGTTAAGAGAGAGAGGTGTGACGTAGTATTTCAAATTACATTTCACCGAGTGAGAAGGGAAGGGGTGCAACCATGTCTTACAACTGTGCTACTGTAGAAGGTAATTTATTTTTTATTTTTATACCACTTTATGTCACAGCAGATTTCTCTGCCTGAAATTCGGGCTGCTCTCCCTGGGGAGAGCGCGTCGCCACAAGTGCAGCACCTACCCATTATTTTTTTTTTTTTTTCATCAGGGATGGTGTCTAAACATGACACCTGTGTGCATGCTGGTTTTTTATAACTTTGTCATCTGCTCCTACCGGCACACGATGGTCTGCTCTTCCGAAAGGCGGAACAGGATTTTAATGTGTGCACAAGATGTTCTGCGTGCGTTCACACACGGGGCCTTGGTTTCTAGTCTCATCCGAATGACTTTGACATTCAGTTCGATTTTTTCGTCAAACTGGGAAGAAAGGGCGAGGCTGGGTACGAACCCAGAAACTTGTGGTTTACATATCGGCAGGTGAACGTCTTAACCATCCTGCCACTGTCCTTCCCATGTTTGTTCAGTCAAGGTAAATCATTGCATAAACATACAACACACAGATCAAAGGACACACACACAACACACACAAACACACAAAACACACACACACACACAAAACACACAGGCACAAAACACACACACACACCACGCACGCACACACACAAAATCAAAAGAAACCAGAAACGCAGGCATGCATGAACCCCCTCCCCCTCTGCAGCCAATTTGGAAATAAACATTTTCCATCTATTTTTGAAACAAGGGTTGAGCATGAAGGGAGTGGGGGTGGGGGACTCTTGTAATAAGGCTGCAGTCAAGATCTCTTTATTTAAGCTGCTGCAAAGGGGGTGGGTGGGGGTATGGTTGTAGTTAGTTTGGGTTTTTTAATTCTTTTATTTCACAAGTGGTATTCCCTAGGATGCAGTACTTTAGATGGCTCTAAATCAGCACTGAAAAGAGAGAGAGAGAGAGAGAGAGAGGGAGGGAGGGGGAGGGAGGGAGGGGAGGGAGCACAGAGAGAGAGAGAGAGAGAGAGAGAGAGAGAGAGAGAGAGAGAGAGAGAGAGAGAGAGAGAGAGAGAAGAGACAGAGAGAGAGAGAGAGAGAGAGAGAGACAGAGACAGAGAGAGAGAGACAGAGAGAGAGAGAGAGAGAGAGAGAGAGAGAGAGAGGAAGAGAGAAAGAGAGAGAGAGAGAGAGAGAGAGAGAGAGAGAGAGAGGAGAGAGAGATGGGGGTGAAATGCAGCAGAATTTTTGGATGGCTGAAGTCCTGACAGCTAAAGGCCAGCATAGGAATGATTTGACAGCATGGAGGAGGGAGAGGGGCAAATGATGGTTATTTTGGATGCTGTTAAATGTTACTCTCCTTATAAAAAAAACAACACAAACTTTCTGGCAGTAAGACGTGTGTGATGGAGATGATAAATGGTTGATATTACCTCAAGATTTTGCTAAAAGAAAAAAAATTGTTTAAAGTGTTTCTGCTTTATTGGAAGAATTTTTTTTTTCACTTTGTATTTTGTTTACCTAGTGAACATTTTAGACACAGACAGGTATCTGAATGACAATAACAAGCTCAGATGAATGAATGAACAATTTGACATAGAAGTTGCAGACTTTGCACAAATGGTGGCCAACAAAGTAGCTTAAGGCCAGTACCAAAGAAAATACAGAATTGCAAAGTTAAAAAAAAAAAAAGAAAAAAAAGTTACTCTCCCCCCTGCAATAAGTCCCTTTGCACCAAACCCACTTTTTAGATAGGAACCATTTTTGGCAAAAGGGGAGGGGAGAGGGGGTGTTTGGATCATGTTAGGCAATTTGAAGACCCGGGTTCGAGTCCGGTCGAGGAAATTTTCTTCCTGGAGTTAACATCAGTGCTGACTCCACTCTCCCCAAAAAGTCCTTCGGATGAGACTGTAAACCGAGGCCCCGTGTGCGAACGCACGCAGAACATCTTGCGCACACGTTAAATCCTGTTCCGCTTTTCGTAAGAGTAGGCCATCGTGTGCCGGCGGGAACAGATGACAATATTTACAAAACTGCATGCACACGGGGACCGGATGAAAAAAAGCACATGATTGCTTATTCTGTTATCCTCAATATAAAAGAATAAATAAATAAATAAATAAATAATAAATAAATGTTTTTAAGATTTAGACTGATTTTAAACAGAAGTTGTTATTCTGCCTTTTACTGGAATGTCCAGACGTAATTTGTTTCCTTTTGCTTGAAAATGCATTAAAAAAACATACTCACACCAAGCTCTCTTTCTGATCATCTTTCCTCATTTCCAGATTGAGGATTCCTACCGATGATGTGTGTGTCAGTATTGTTCTTGCCCTTCATGGATCACTGAAGTACTTTTTTTATTACTGACTTGATCATTCTGAAACTAAAGCCCTCCATAATACTACTTCATTTACACACAACTGCCACTCAAACTCAAGCCAGACCCCCCCCCCAAAAAAAAAACCCCCAAAAAACAACAACAACAAAACCCAGAAACAAAAAACCAGTTTACCCCCCCCAAAAAAAAAACAACAACAACAACAACAACAAACAAACCAAAACTAATCCCCCCCCCCTCCCCCCCAAAAAAAAAATCCCCAGTGCTGAAAACAGGCATGCCTACCCTTCAGCTTTACTTCAGAGACAATGACCAACTGACAATCGATCATAAATTAAACAGTGCTGACACTACAGTCCATGTGAAATATTATTTATTTTCCCCAGTTCTAAAACTACAGTGATATAAAATATTATTTATTATATCCATCCAACTAGTATGTATTATTATCTCCCCAGTGCTCAAACTACAGCCATATGAAATATTATTTATTATTCCCCAGTGCTATAACAAACCCTACAGCCATGTGAAATATTATTTATTATTCCCCAGTGCTATAACTACAGCAATGATATAATATATCATACCCATCAGTGCAAGATTCAGCACTGTGTAAATTCCATAATATTCTTAACTCTTGTTAAATATTTTGAGTAATGTTGTCATCAGTTGAGAATGTAATATAGGGGGAAGGGGCATCCTTGTGATTGTATTTCTTTAATTAATGCAATTTCATTGAAAAGCAGCAGTTAGCTTGGATAATGCAGTAATATAACTGTGATTGTCTTTGATCAATAAAATAATAAAATAAATAAATAAATAAATAAAAAAAATAATAAAATTAAATAAATAAATAAAATAAAATAAAAATTAAAATAAAATAAATGAATAAAAATACAAAATAAAATAAAAATAAATACAAAATAAAATAAAATAATTAAATAAAAAAATATTTTTTAAATGAATATAAATAAAAATAATTTTAAAAAATTAATAAATAAATAAAAAATGATCAAACCAGGCCCAAAATACTACTTTGCTATCACCACTGGGGGCGGGATAGTTCAGTGGTCAGAGCATTCCCTTTCCCCAAGCTAAGGTTAAGCAGCATCAGTGTGGTTACCAAGTGATGGGTGACCATTTGCGCCCTTGGCTTCAGTACAGTCCCCCCAGTTTCACCCAGCTGTCAATGGGTACCTGCCCTCTTTAGGGTCAGGGAAGGTAAAGCAGCGACGGAGAGGAGATGGGTGCCGCCCTCAACATGCTGGCCCCTAGAGAAGCTGAGGTCTCTGACGCCTCGCTCCCCTACGACCACACAGGTTATGGGACACTGTTACCTTTTTTTAATCACCACCACTACCTCATGCCACTGAAACTACTACCATCCAAAATACTACTTCCATTACACATACCTGCTACTGAAACTAAAGCCATCCAAAATATTTTATTTCCACCCACAACCCCCAACCTTTCATGATGACTTGCTCAGTGCTCTTGCAAAGCCTCTTCCTGTCTGGGTGTAACACTGTCTGCTCCTGCCTCTTTCATCGTGATCACCATCTGCACACAGTATAACCGTTTGCACACATCAGTTACCACATGACACGGTATCATCAGAGTAATATTTAAAGTCTGTCCCCCAAGCCTAAGGCTCATCAGGCCGGTGCTTATCCCGGTTTCTGTGGCGTTAAGCGACTGAGAGTCATAGACTCCCCCCTGGATAGGACGCCAGTCTATCAAAGGGTTAACCCCCCAACACAAGGTTGGTACCCCTTTTACACCTGGGTGGGGTGAGAAAATAGCCGTAAAGTGCCTTTTCCAAGGGCACAATGCCATAACCGAAAGCTGGGATCAAACCAGCAACCTTTAGATTACGAGTCCAACACCCTAACCACTAGACTACAGTGGCGGCTAGAGTAATATCAGTCGCCAAGTAACACCAGCAGGCATGCTTACAGTCACCTTTCATTTTCAGGTACAAAGCTATCGAAAATCACTGGATATATAATTTTCACTGATCAAGTTTGAAAACAAATACATAGTCGTAGAACAACTTGCACCGTCATCTGCTTTCTTCTTTGGCGCCAACTTTTCAAAGCGTGTACAAACACTGCGATTTATTTATTTAGTTTATTCATTCTTTTATATCAGGATAATGGGATAAGCACTCATGTGCTTTTTTTCATCCAGTCCCCGTGTGTATGCAGTTGTGTTGATATTGTTATCTGTTCCCACTGGCACACAATGGCCTACTCTTATGAAAAACGGAACAGGATTTAACATGTGCACAGATATTCTGCGTGCGTTCACACACGGGCCTCGGTTTAAAGTCTCATCCGAAGGACTTTGGGGGAGAGTGGAGTCAGCACTGATGTTAACTCCAGGAGAAAAATCTCCTCAACCAGACTCAAACCCGGGTCGTCAAATTGCCAGTGCAATGTTCTGACCACTAAGTTTTCCGTCCCCCCTGAGAGAGAGAGAGAGAGAGAGAGAGAGAGAGAGAGAGAGAGAGAGAGAGAGAGAGAGAAGAGTAGGTGTGTGTGTGTGTGGTAAGGTAGGTGTCTTAAGATGTTAATATATTTTAAAAAAGATTGTCCTCGAATTAACATAATAAATAAATAAATGAATGCACACACACAGATCACTACATATGCCAGAGTCCCAACTGCTGTCGTCCAAATGAACTCAGCAATCTCCACACACACACTGGAACACACTGAATAGAATATGTAAAACGCACAAAGAATTTCTAATCAGGAATACTGTATAAACATAACACATGGAATAGAAATGTATAAACATACACACGAATAGAAATTGTAAAACATAAACAAGAACAGAACATGTATAAACAAAACACTGAACAGAACATGTATAAACATAACAACATACACAGAATGACAGAACATGTATAAACACAAGACACTGAACAGAACATGTATAAACACAAGACACTGAACAGAACATGTATAAACACAAACACTGAACAGAACATGTATAAACACAACACAATGAACAGAACATGTATAAACACAACACACAAATGAGACAGAACATGTATAAATAGACAACATGTACAACAGTAATAATATGTAGCACAACAGCCACCCCCTGGCTTACCCCCCCCCCCCCCCCCCTTCTCCTATAGAATTTCTTCATTCTCCCCTCCTTCCCCCCCCCCCCCTCCCCTTTGACCTCTTCCTTCTCCCCTCCCCTTAACTCCCCCTTTTCTAGTCCCTAATACTTCATTACAAGATCAATATTTCTGATGTTTTCAGGTCTTTAAAGTCAAAGTCTGTCCCGAGCCCAAGGCTCATCAGGCCGGTGCTTATCCCGGTTTCTGTGGCGTTAAGCGACTGAGAGTCATAGACTCCCCCCTGGATAGGACGCCAGTCTATTGCAGGTCTTTCAGGTCTTTAGTGCCCGATTATTCCATGCAAAACCCCATTTCTTCCTCAGATGAAACTACATTCACTACTGTACAAACCCCTGTCATTTTTTTTAGTGCAACAATACAGCATATTTGGAATACTGTTTGTTTTGTTTTTATTCCTTGGCTACAGCTGAGAGGTTTACCAATTGTGATACTTTACCTATGCAACTGTTTACCGAATACCCCCCCCCCCCCCATCACCACCATGTTTTAAAGCAGCTGCATTCCAACTTATACTACAAACACCACCAGTGTAAAAAAGGTAAAAAAGTAAAGGTGTCCCATAACCTGTGTGGTCGTAGGGGAGCGAGGCATCAGAGACCTCAGCTTCTCTAGGGGCCAGCATGTTGAGGGCGGCGCCCATCTTCTCTCCCTCACTGCTTTACCTTCCCTGACCCTAAAGAGGGCAGGTATCCATTTACAGCTGGGTGAACAGGGGGACTGTACTGCAGCCAAGGTGCGCGAATGGTCACCCATCCAGTTGGTAACCACGCTCGACAATGCTTAACTCGACTTGGGGAAAGCGAGCGCTCTGACCACTGAGCTATCCCATTTCCCACCACCACCAGTGCGCCAGCATTAAAAAAAATTTTTTCATCCATTCCTACCAGCAGCATACACATGGCCTCTTCTTCAGAAAGGTGAAACAGGTTTTAACGTGTATGCAGCAAGATTATCTGCGTGTATTTGGACACAAGACCTTGGTTTGTTGTCTACACACGAAGGACTTTGGGGGAATGGAGTCGGTACTCGTGTAACCTCCAGGGAAAAATCCCTCCAATGGGCATCTTGGTGATGACTCGAACCTGGGCCGTCAGACAACAGGGTCAATGCTGTAACCACCAGCCTACCCCCCCCCCCCCCCTTCCCCCATACAATGGAATGTTTTGCAAGTTGTAATGACCTATTGAGAAAACTAAAACATGATAAAGAAGTGAAGAAAACTGTTCAAAGTGCATGTCGTGGAAATTGACAGGTGAACATGTCCACGCTTAAATTCCCTTCCATCCTTCCCAAAAGGTCTGGGTGCTAGTCTTTCAGATGAGACGATAAACCGAGGTCCAGTAAGTTACACTAAATTACGTAGCACATGTAAAAGAACCCAGGCAACAAGAGTGTTTCCCCTGGCAAAATTCTGTAGGAAAAAGCCACTCAGATAGGGAAACAAATACAGTTGCAGACAGGAAAGAAAAAAAAAATGGGTAGCACTGCTCCTGTGGCAATGTGCTCTCCCCAGGAAAACAGCCTTAATTTCACACAGAGAAATCTGCCGTGACCTACAGTGGTGTAAAAAGAAAAAAAAAGAAGAAAAAGAAGAAGAAAAGAAGAAAAAAGAAAAGAAAAAAAGAACAGAGGCCTGGCTGTAAATGGCAAAGAATGCATCTGGGACAGTCTGTTCACAATGCAAGTTCTGGCCTGGGACAGTCACAGAGGAAATAAGGTAAAAAGAAGACCCCCCCCCCCCCCCCCCCCACACAAAAAGAGGGTTCTTGTGATGCTTTAATCCATGTCGTCTGCATCTGGTCACCGCCATATCTGAAACAAGACCACACAATTCATGTATAAAGTCAAATCTGACATGAACAAGACACGCAATTCATGTTATAAAAGTCAAATCTGACATGAACAAGACCACACAATTCATGTTATTAAAAGTCAAATCTTGACATGAAACAAATCACACAATTCATGTTAAAAGTCAAATCTTGACATAAACAAGATCACACATTCATGTTAAAAGTCAAATCTTGACACAAGTCAATGAAGGATGTGGCAGGATGGTTAAGACGTTCGCCTGCCAATATGTAAACCGTGAGTTTCTGGGTTCGTACCCAGCTCGCCCTTTCTTCCCAGTTTGACGAAAAAATCGAACTGAATGTCAGTCATTCGGATGAGACTAGAAACCGAGGTTGCATGTACAGAACGCACGCAGAACATCTTGTGCACATGTTAAAATCCCGTTCCGCCTTTTGGAAGAGCAGGCCATCGTGTGCCGGTAGAAGCGGATGACAAAATTATATTTAAAAAAAACAGCATGCACACAGGTGTCGTGTTAAGACACCATCCCTGAGGGGAAAAAAAAAATAATGGGTAGGTGCTGCACTTGTGGCGACGCCTCTCCCCAGGGAGAGCAGCCCGAATTTCACGCAGAGAAATCTGCTGTGACATAAAGTGGTATAAAATAAAATAAAAAAACTAAAACAAGTATTATCAGTTTATGATAATCCCACCTCACACCTTCTCTCCTGCACACTGCATGCTGCTCACATCATCACACCTGTTCACCTAGTCACCTGTCAGCAACATCGTTCATGAGAGTAGCCACTGATGCATGCCCCCCCCCCCCCCCCCCCCCCCCCTATCAACTGTCCCCACCCTCTGGCCTTCTGTGATTGATTTATTCTTTTATTATCGAGGATGATGGAATAAGCACTCTTGCCTTTTTTACATCCAGTCCCCATGTGTATGCAGTTTTTGTAAATCTTATCATCTGTTCCCACCGGCACACGATGGCTTACTCTTACAAAAAGCGGAACAGGATTTTAACGTGTGCGCACATATCTACATCATCATGTGTAAACGTAGTCAAAGTAAAAAAAAAAAATCTTCATGTTGTAGTTCTTATTTTAGTTAATTGAGAAAGTTTTTTTTTCTACTTATTATTGACTGCTTGTAGATTTTTGAAAAACATGTTCCTGATTTGTTCCCTTATTGTTCAGCACCATACTTAAAAGCTAAGCTCGCCCCCCCCCCCCCCCCCCGTTAAATCGTAAACACACACACACACACACACACACCTCCTCCTCTCTCTCTCTCTCTCTCCTCACACACTCTCCACACACACACACACAACACCCACACACACACACTTTCCTGTCTGATATCACTATTTAGTGGAAGGACGTTAAACTGAACACACACACACACACACACACACACACACACACACAACACACACACACACACACAACACACACACACATCAAAGCATCTGTGCTGTGCAGAGAAGTAGTCACTCTTTGATTTTTTATCTCTACTTTTGTTGTTTTTTTTTTTTATAGCCCTATTGCACTGAGAAATTAAACAGTAAAGATTTTTCTTATTTTGTTTTCTTCATCTTTTTTTTGTTTTAAATATCCCTCTGCACCGAGAAACTAGTAGTTATGGATATTTCTCTTTCTTCTAATGCTTCAATATTTGTATCAGAACAACAACAACAACAAAAGAGGGCAGCATGGGTTTGGTTCTCTGTTATTTCCTTGTTTTTGTTTAGACTTTAATAATACCCCCCATTGCATCAAGAAGTGGACACTATGAATTGCTTTCTTTTGTTTGTTTTGTTTTTAACACCCCTATTACAGAAAGTGATCACTGGATTTTTCTCTTTTTATTTTGTTTTTAATACCCCTACTGCATCAAGAGAGGGACACTATCAATTGTTCCTTTCTTTTGTTTTTTTTTTTTTTTAATATCCCTATTGCAGATAGCAGGCACAGGATTTTTCTTTGTGTTTTTTTTGTTTTGTTTGTTTTTAACACCTCTATTGCATCCAGACATGGATGATCTTTTTTTCTTCTTCTTCTCTGTTTATCATTCATTCCACACGTCAAATCCAACCTAAAGACACACTTGTTTCCTACCTAGGTTCTTCTTCCATCATAAACGTCCTCACATCTGTTCCCACTTTCAATTAGTCTCCTCCATCTCTGTCACATTGCCGTTGTGAGTTGTGTGGTGCGTGGCGTCGTGCATGCGTGCGTGCGTGCGTGCTGGCATGCACGCGTGCATTCATCGATATATAATTTGTTAATTTCATTTGTGAACGTTGCATGCGCATGACATGATTTGAATCCAAGCGCTTTGATTTGTTTGCTAAACACCAAGATTCAGCACTGTATAAATTCTATATATCATTATCTTCCTTCTGTTTGATATTTTCCATGTTGCATCAAGAAATGCACATGATGTGGTATTTCCTCAACAAAGTTTATTTTTAAAAATGTGTCGACCTAAGTAATCAGTGTGTATTGCAATGTTTCCTGCATGACTGAACTGTTGTGAAGACACACTATCAAGGGCAAACAATGCACATTCGGGAAAAATAGTGGCACTGTACTGTGGTGATGATGCTCTCCCTTAGGATAGATAGGAACCTTATTTTCAAAAAGAGAAATCTATTTCATCTCATTCGGTGAGACTTTAAACCGAGGTCCTGTAGTGCAAACGCACACAGAACATCTTGCCACACATTAAAATCCCGTTCCGCCTTTCGGAAGAGCAGGCCATCGTGTGCTGGTAGGAGCGGATGACAAAACTATATATCAAAAAAATCAGCATGCACACAGGTGTCGTGTTTAGACACCATCCCTGAGGGGGAAAAAAAATGGGTAGGCACTGCACTGTGGCGACGCGCTCTCCCCGGGAGAGCAGCCGAATTTCACGCAGAGAAATCTGCTGTGACATTAAGTGGTATAAAATAAATAAAAAAATAAAATAAAATAAATAGTAGTGAGGTGTGATACTACAGCAAAGTCCTCTAACAACCATATTAACAATAATAACCATAAGGATTACAATAGTAACCATTATTGTCATTATCATTAGTCTTTCTGCTGCTGCTGCTGCTACTACTACTAATAATGAGATAATAATAATTCAGAAACCATTTTAATACATGATGTTGATTCATAAGTTAGCAGAAGTATAATATCGCAATTATTCTTCATCACATTACCCTCTTTAATGCCATAACAGTCTATTGTCATGAACAAAACACACAAAAATAGTCAACTTTTTCTTGATTTAGTTGGCACCTTTTTATCTTTTCTCTTTGGTGCACCCCCCCAAAAAAACAACAACAACAACAACAACAAAACAACAAAAAACAAAAACAAAACAAAACCTCAAACAAAAACAACAAAACAGCAACAAACACATCCAAAAAAACAAACAAAAAAACCCCACCTTAAATAATGAATGTTAATACCAGTACCTTAAAAAAAAAAAAAAAAACTCTACTTATATATTACCAAAAAAATTGATGTAAGAATTGTAAACTATCTCCACATGGTCAAGCCATATAACAAGATGAACAATACCGAAAAAAAACTTGCTAAAAAAAACAAACAAAAAACCCCAACACCTATACACCAAGTGTCAACACAATAACACAGTGTTGTACAATATCTTAGAGCTGAACATTATGCCAATAATAACAATGAATGATAACCATTAGCACAGTAACGCAATATCCCACAGCCCTTCTGAACTGAAAACAACAAGAGAAACATCATTACAATCAACACAATGACACAATATTCCACATCTGTAAACATGTGCCAATGCTGCCATCTCACAGGTACCTGGGCGGTAGGTAAGCACAAAACACACATTTCATACATTGCTTTCAATAGTCAATTTTTCTTTCAAGAAACAGTTACTTTTTTCTCTCTTTTCTTTCATTTTTTTCTTCCTTTTTTTCCCCTCCTCTCTTTTTCATAATCTTTTTTCTCTTTTTTTCCTCTGTTTTTTTGTGAGTTTTTTTTTTGTTTTGTTTTCCCCATTTTTTGTAGTGTTTTTTTTTCTTTGGCTTTTTCCCATTTTTTTCTTTCTGTTTTTTTTCTTTTCAGTTCTTTTTGAGGAGGACGAAATTGTTGTCGTACAATAAATTCCACACATACATCATTCTCCTTCTTTCATCTTCCCTTCCAAACAGTAATTTCCCTGGAAAACACATCTAACAACACTACCATGTTCCAAAGCAACAATTCAAATCACATTACATCATACAGATAATAATAATTAAAAAAGAAAACCAGGACTGTCCATGTGACAGATTAAAAAAAAAAAATTCCAAAGAACAAAAACCAAGTCAGCTGTATCATCATAAAAAGGACTGTCTATTTGACAGATTAAAACATACAAACAAAAAACAACCAAGTCAGCTGT
>CM060349.1:4848876-4873876 GCA_030674155.1 Stramonita haemastoma
CAACTTATTTTCTAGTCAACATAATCTCCAGTACAACTAACTCACAACACTCAAGTAAATTTTTTTTTAAAAGTAAAAATCAATTTGAAAAAATAACCCAAACAAAGTAGATTCACAAATAATTTAGGTGCATGCATAGCATGCACACCCACACCAACATGAGGAGGCACTATGTCACATTTCTCACCACATTCCCCACTCCACCTGCCCCCCCCCCCCCCCCCCCCCCCCACACAACACACATAAGGAGGCATCAATCAAGTCTCCTTTCACCTCACACCTCCTCAGGGCACACACACACACTTTTCTTTATCTAATAGCTAGACTCAGATACATCAGGATGTTATTTATATTTCACTTTTATAAACTGTACAAGTCACACCTTCTCAAAAACATTAAATATTGAACGAAAACCCTAGTAGCCTCCCTCAAACACATATGAATGATGAAGATACTAACACAGCTTTTAAAACAAAATTTCACTAAAAAATACCACCTCTCAAAAACAAAACAATAAAAACAAAAAACGCTGCACAGTGCGATCCTCTCCTAAGCACGAATCACAACAAACGCAAAAAAGTGAAAATAAAATAACAAAATCTCTTTCTCACAAAATATATATAAACTATGATGAAAAGCAAACACCACCACACAACAAACACCACCACCACTTCCCCCCCCAAAAAAAAAACAAACAAACAACACAAAAAACAACAAACAACACAACAAACAAAACAACAACAACAAATAACCTGAACTCCAAATACATATTTCTATCCATCATTAAACAGGCTTTGGTTATTACTTTCCAAACAAAAAATGTCACATACATGAATATGTTACCTTTTCATGAATATTACAACTTATTTTCTATTCAACACAATCTGTGTAATACAACTCATAGCACATAAATAAACGAATAAAATTTGAAAATTTAGGGATGGTAAAGGATGGGACAGGACAGATGGATGGGATAGGATAGGATGGCACAGTATGATACACAACAATATGCATGGTATGGAAGTATCATGTTACTAGTTCAGAACACAGGAGAGCAGTGCCATACCATTACACTACACAGTAAGTTTCTCTTCCTGAAAATTAGGCTGCCCTGCCCAAGACAGAATATTATAACCACAGTACAGTGCCACATGTTTTCCCTGTTTAAATCTTAATTCCCACTTGTTTGGAATATTTTTTCAGCATAATATGGAATGGATAATTAAATTCTATTGCTGAAGTGGATTTTTCACCACTAAAAAGCAACAATGTGATAAGTCACTACTAAAGCAAAAAATGTGATAAAGAAAATCACTAAAGCCAAACATGTGATTTAAAAAAAGTCACCACAAAAGCCAAAAACTGTAATAAAGACAGTCACCACTAAAGCCAAGAATGTGATAAAGACAGTCACCACTAAAGCCAAGAATGTGATAAAGACAGTCACCACTAAAGCCAAGAATGTGATAAAGACAGTCACCACTAAAGCCAAAAATGTGATTTAAAGTCACCACTAAAGCCAAGAATGTGATAAAGACAGTCACCACTAAAGCCAAGAATGTGATAAAGACAGTCACCACTAAAGCCAAGAATGTGATAAAGACAGTCACCACTAAAGCCAAGAATGTGATAAAGACAGTCACCACTAAAGCCAAGAATGTGATAAAGACAGTCACCACTAAAGCCAAGAATGTGATAAAGACAGTCACCACTAAAGCCAAGAATGTGATAAAGACAGTCACCACTAAAGCCAAGAATGTGATAAAGACAGTCACCACTAAAGCCAAGAATGTGATAAAGACAGTCACCACTAAAGCCAAGAATGTGATAAAGACACTCACCACTAAAGCCAAAAATGTGATAAAGACAGTCACCACTAAAGCCAAGAATGTGATAAAGACAAGTCACCACTAAAGAATATGTAATAAAGAATCACCATAAAGCCAAGAATGTGATAAAGAATCACCACTAAAGCCAAAAATGTGATAAAGACATCACCACTAAAGCCAAAATGTGATAAAGACAGTCACCACTAAAGCCAAGAATGGATAAACAGTCACCATAAAGGCAAGAATGTGATAAAGAATCACCACTAAGCCAAGAATGCCATAATCCCCTTAAAAGCCAAGGATGTAATAAAGAACTAAGCAATTAAGCAAGAATGTGATCATATCACCACTAAAGCCATGAATAAAGCCAAGAATGTGATCATTTCACCACTAAAGCCATAAATAAAGCCAAGAATGTGATCATGTGACAACTTAATTAAGCCAAGAATGCAATACAGAAAGTCACTACTAAGGCAAAGAATTTATTTAAGAAAATCCCCACTATCTAAAACCAAGAATGATATAAAGAATTTAACTTAACGTCACCACTAAAGCATTTGTCATCTGTTATTCTGTGTCTGTCTGGAACTTTAAATTTTTCTCACACGGAAAATTTATCTTTAGTTTATTTTGTCATTGTTAATGAGAACACTTTTGATAGTCAAGCCTTAATTTTCAAGGATCTTCAAGGGGAAGTTTGTCACAGGTTGTCAATTTGGTCATTTATAAAAAGGATTCCAAGTCTTCAATCTGGTGTCTTAAAAAAAAAAAAAACCTTTTAAATCAGGTATTTATTTTTAAAATAGTTTTTTTAGTCCAAAAAATTGCCATTACAGAATTCTGTTTAAAATGGAAGGAATATCACCCATTGTTTGTCCCTTTCTTCTGTATCCTTTTCTTTTCTTTCTTCTTTTTTGTGTTTTTTTGCCCATGTACTGTTACCCCCCCCCCCCCCCCCCCCCCTTTTCCATTCTGTTCTTTCCATTTTTTTCCCAGCCTCTAATTTTGTTGTTGTTGCTGCTGCCATTTTTGGTTTGATCCCCATTTCTTCATTTTGCTCTTTCTGTTTTGTGTTGCTTTTGCTGGTTATTCTTGTGTTTCTACCACTTTCTTTCTGGTTATTAACCTGCTTCTGTCTTCATTGTGGTTTTTAAAATTATTTTTTCATCCCTTTTTCCCATTGCTTTTATTGTGCTTTTCCTTTATATAAGTTTTCCTTTATCTTGTACTACTTCTGTGTCTTTGGCTTCTTTGGTTTTGTTGTTTTTTTTGTTTTGATCGTTTTTTTTGTTTGGTGGGGTTTTTTTTCATTTTCTGATGCTTCTTATTCTTCTTTTTTTTCAACTTACTGTTCATCTGATCTAAACAAAATGCAAACACAAAAATGACAGACTTGGCCCAAGCCAAAAGCTGTCAGTTATTGGTGTCAGCTAACTGACAAGGTCTACACTAAATGTTGTTATGGTGTAAAATGTGGTGAGGTTGCTTTCAGCCATGACAAGCTCTTAACATAACCTGCTCTCTCCTTTAAAGGAGAAAGATCTTCTGAAGTATAGCTGCCTATATAATATGGCAAGGTACTTGAACAGTCATACACGCAAACTTATCATTCAGTGTGTAATTTCAATCTCACAGTGATTCCTAGGTAGGATGAATGAGTGAGTGCACATTCTGGGTGACCCCCCCCCCCTCCTTCCCCTAAGTGCTAATCTGGGGAGCAGACAAAAAACAATTACAACAAAATGAAGGTCTCTGTATATGTACTCTTCCCTCCTTTCATGAATCCATGCATGCATGTCAGTATACACACTATCTCTCTCTCAAGCACATGCGCGCGCAACGCACCGCACGCGCACACACACGCACACACCACACACCACACAACACACACACACACACACACAACACACAACACACACACACACACCAAAAAATACTTATCTTGGTAAATCTGCATTTCCCACTAAACCCTACTTTTTATATTTAAATATCTATTTTGCTAAAACATTCCCCCTCCTCTCTTACAACCCCCCCCCCCCCCCCCCCCCAACAAAATCATGTTTGCCCATTCCCTATTCTTGCTCGAACACTGACGACTTGGCCATTACCTTTCTCATGCCCTTATTTATTTATTTAATTATTCTTTTATATAGAGGATAACAGAATAAGCAATCATGTGCTTTTTTTTCATCCGGTCCTCGTGTGTATGCAGTTTTGTAAATATTGTCATCTATTCCCACCGGCACACGATGGCCTACTCTTACAAAAAGCAGAACAGCTAGCTATCTATCCCGCCCCTTCTCACATGCTTTTCCTACCCCCCCCCCCCCTCTCCTGCTCTTCCACACCTAAAAATGCAAAAAACAAAAAAGGTTTGTTTAGAACTGTGTCGTGTCTTGTATCATCATATCCATCTACCTTTTGTGTCCACATGTTGGGCCAGGTTAAGATAACAAAGGTTAGTGTAAAGGTTAGTGTTAGTGTTAGCAAATAACATTAGTCACTGGGAAAATGCTGTTGGTCAGCTGGCGTGTCTGCTTGTATTATTATATGTATGCCATGTGGACACAATGGTACATAGACACAATGGTACCCAGCTTTTGACACAAGGGTTTGGAAGTTTTCTGTAAATTACAAATTATCCGTCCTATCAACCATCGATGGTTGGATTTTTTTTTATTATGTTCCATTTGAAATTAGTTCAATGGCTTCCGACAGCCTGCCTTTGTTTACAAAATGGCTGTGGGTGTTTTCAAAAGAACCAAAATTAATAGATAAATGAAGGATCAAGCCAAAAGATAATGTTATTTTTCGCTTATTTCTTGAATTTCCCCACTGTTGAATTACAATTTTTCAGCTCTGAAATCAGCAATTTCCAGCTTGCTGTACTTTTGAAAAATCGTGCCCGTTTCCAAAAGAACCGACGTTGTATTGAAAGGCCGAAGACAGTTATCAGCCCCAAATAAAAACCGAGGGAGAAAAACACGCTCTTTTATATGCAAGCCTATTTTCTATTCCCAGTTACCTAGCCATACATATCCTACCCCTTTCTCACAGTTGACAAATGAACCTAGCACTTAATCTAAGGAAAAAGCCCCTCCTTCTAATTATCAGTTTCTTTTAGTACCTCTTCTACAAAATCAATTATGTTTCCTCTCTTGCCTCCCCAAAACTTGTTTACATAACACATGCTCACATACAGACACACACACGCACAGCACGCACACACAGCACGCACACACACACACACACGCATACACACACACACACATACAACACACACACACACACATACACACACACATCCACCATGCACCCATATCAATGTGTTTTATCACATGTTCAGTGAAATAACTTGTTTTGTTTTTGTTTATACTTCATTAATATAGCCTTCGATGCTTTTGTCTATTACATAAGTTTCAATGCATAGTTTTTGCCTTGCTTTGTCGTTTTGAACTCTGAATGACAAAAATCCATCCAACTGAGCAATCGAGAGATGACTTGGAGACATTACTACGCATGTGCCAAATCAATTTTTACCTCCTTGGAGCCTCTGTCACCTGTAAGTCCTTGTTTGTTTGGTCCACGCACTCAATTCAGTTCAATTCAATCCAAATACTTTATCATCTCACAGAGAAATTCACGGGGCTTACAAGCCACATATAAAAACAGTCCACATGTAAACATAATATCACGGAAAATACCACAACATAGCCTAGTGTCCAAACATAAGCTCGCACCCATCCACATAACCATGCAGCCGCCCACCTGTCAAGCGCCACACACTCTCACCTGTAATTAAACCTTTCATTGTTTTTCCACACAAAAGTGTGATCTTCCCATCCAACTGGTAACCATGCTCGATGCTGCTTAACTTGACTTGGGGAAAGTGAGCGCTCTGACCACTTAGCTATCCCACCCCTCTCTGTGAAAGTGGTATATCTCCATGTTCAGTCTTCTCCACCTCACCCAGTTCAAAATCATTCTCTTCTGCCACTCCCTTCGTTCCAACGCTCCCCCAAATCAGAATAATTCTTGTAGACCAAAGCGCTGGCAGAATAATAATCATTGTTAACTAATTAAGCAAAGCGATTTTGCTCACTCTTTTTGACAATGATACTTAAACTCACCACCAGACAATCTCCAGCGCTGGAAGAAACTTACCTGTACAAACAGCCAGGGCTAAAAAGCTGAAAGCAAGATTTATGTATGCATACAACAGGTGCCACAGCTGAGTGGCTAGGACTGTCAACTTCAATCCCTTGGGTCATGAAGTCGTGGGTTCGAATCATGGCAGCTCTTGTGAACTCTTCCAGATCAACTGCAAGTACAGACCCGCCAGTGCTTTAATTGCTTTTGTGCATATATACACATGCAGAAGATAAAAATATGTATGTGTAAGATCCTGTAATACATTTCAGCGTTTGGTGGGTTTCGGAAACACAAACATACCCAGCATACATTCCTTCTGAATCAGAATGTGGCTACATTCATGGTGGACAAAAATGGTCGCATTCGCAAAAATCTCACCACTGGTGAATTCACCTTGGAGCTCCAGCTGAGAAACAATTAATTACAACCAAAGACATGTATACATACATACATCATTTCTGACATGAGCCGGCCTGGTTGACGCCGGGATATATCATGATAGTAAGTATAGAGTACAACCCTGTCAAGTAGTCTCAAAGCAGATACACACTTCCACAGCAGCATCATTACATCTTCCTCATCACCATTGATCATCATAAAAACTGCCTCTGATTCGGTAGCCCCCGTGGCTCTGGTCTTATGGTGACCTCAGATTCGGTTTCCCCATACACTTCTGTGCCTGTGGTGCGTTATTGTCAAAGCCTTTGGAGTTGGAGGTTCATGCGGGGACAGTCGTTGGAGGGACATTGTGGTGGTCGCCACCTCAAGTGGGACTCACTCAGCCTGGCTCCGCGACAGCTAATACTGTCGTTATTAGGGGGGCACCACTGAACACCACCAAAGTGACCCAGCAGAAGTGCAGGGCCCCTCTGGCTGGTGGCCCCACGGCGGCCTGATATTGATGGGCTCCCTGTGGACTGCCAATCCCGAGGATGAGACACAGCGAATCAGGGTATGGCTGTGGCGGGGAGATTGAGATGAGCGGCATGGGAGCAACAGTACGGGGATGTCACAGAAGAAGAGGCAGCCAAAAAAAAAAGAAAAAAGATACCTATCAAACATCTGTCAAACACCTACCTCTCCATTGTTGCTCATGAAGCCACTGTCACAAGTCCTCTCTCTTTTCTGCTCCTCTGCATTAGTTCTGGGTCTCCTCTGTCATGAGCCTGTAGAACAGAAAAAAGCATCATTAACTCATTAGCACAAGTGTCTACTGTAGGGTTACCTAAGTCTTCTGGTATAAGCATCAGAAAAACCACATCATTGTTGTTCTCACTTGTTTTCAGCATTACCGTCAAATCTTTTTAGATGGTTAGAATGAGATGCCTTGAAGTTGAACAAGGCTGCATATATCCAAAATATTCAGGAACTGAGAAAGGTTAATAAAATTCTTGTACAATGAAATGATTTCCTTTCATTTAAAAAGAAGCTGTTTTACCATTTTATAGGATTAATTTTACATCTATCAACTAAAATCAAAAAAGCTTTGGCTTTATTTATTGAACTTCATGTTTGATTCTAAACCATAAAGTCACTAAGTGTCTCCAATGAGATAACATACCTGTGTTCAGCAATTTATATTTGAAAATATCCAAAAGTCATGTCTGTCCATGTCATAGCCTGAAACTGAAAGTAAAACAGTAAAAGATTCATCATTCAGTGGCATCCTGTGGTTCCTTGAGCAACCAGGAAGGAAGGTAGCAGGATGGTTAAGACGTTCGCCTGCCAATATGTAAACCGTGAGTTTCTGGGTTCGTACCCAGCTTGCCCTTTCTTCCCAGTTTGATGAAAAATCGAACTGAATGTCAAAGTCATTTGGATGAGACTATAAACCAAGGCCCCGTGTGCCAACGCACGCAGAACATCTTGCGCACACGTTAAAACCCCGTTCCGCCTTTCAGAAGAGCAGGCCATCATGTGCCGTTATCATGTGACAAAATGATAAAAAAACCACCAGCATGCACACAGGTGTCGTGTTTAGACACCATCCCTGAGGGGAAAAAAAATAATGGGTAGGCGCTGCACTTGTGGCGACGTGCTCTCCCCCGGGAGAAATCTGCTGCACTTGTGGCAACCTGCTCTCCCTGTGGAGAAATCTGCTGTGACATAAAGTGGTATAAAATAAAAATAATAATAAATTAAAAAAAAAAATTTTTTAATTGGGAAAGTGGGTAATTGAGCAAGTCACAGGGAAAAAATGGCATTATATATTATCACAATCTGTGAACTACACTATGCAGTCATACCAGTCACGATTCCTGTCAACACACTGGCGCTACTGGGGGGCCTATCAAATCCAGCCACTTTCATCCCCCCCCCCCCCCCCCATCTAAATGATTTGATTTTCTTTGATATAAATAGCATATGCCTGTGTTCTGTATAACAGCTTCTAAAATTTACAATATTACCTTCTGACCTCTTCAATCTACGCCACGGCATCCTCTCAATCTTGCAAACAGACCGATAAACTCGCTCCCGTGCACCGAGCACATTATTATCAAAAGGGCCCGATGACTGAATCTGGATCGTACATTAGTAGGCCTATTAGTATTACCAACAGTAACCACTAACCAACCCTTTTCGCTATTTGATAGCGCTACTTGCTCCTAAAATATGCAAGCAACAACGCAATACACTGATACGATGTCTAATAATTATAAAGTCAACAGAGCACTGCGTTTAACAAAGCAGAGAATCAGTATTTACCGTTACGTAGCTTTACCGAGTAGCTTCTCACCACCATGAATGTCGCGCGATATTACCGCATGGCTTGGAGTCTGAATACCGGAACAATGTAGGCTTAAGCGTTTTCTACTAAACCGAATGGGAACAGTAGGGCTTTAAACGTTTCGAAGGCCTTTGCTTGGTGTTTATAAACTCATTCTCAATTTGTGATGCGTAGCAATTGTGTTCTGGCTAATTTCCAGCAGTAGAAATTGTTTGAAATAAAGAGAATTTTTTCTGGAACAGTCAGACAGCAACAAGTCCTACCATGGGCCTGTTTGTAACAGGCGCCTGATTGTTATGTAAAACAGCCGGTTCAGTGTTGAGCATGATTTTTTTAAAATCAACAGTGATTATACCGTTTTCACAACCAGGTGCAAGTTGAGAAACCGTCTTTATTTCTACCACAAATGATTAGCAGACCATGAAAAGGATATTATTGTCATTGAATTTATTGTCGGCCTATGTCAGATTTAACCTTTTCGCTGCTGACCTATTTTGCTCAGGCCTATGCTGAAGAAATTTTCAGAAACAGACAAAAATCACGCATATGATTTTCAATTGCTTTTAATTCAGGAAATTCCTAAGATAGCTACATAAAAGTATATACTGAATGAAAGGAAATTGAATGAAGATTGTATTTGTGACAATTTTTAAAATATATAGTTAGACAGACAGACACACGTGCGCGCGCGCAGGCACCACGCACGCACGCACGCACACACACACACACACACACACACACATGCTCTTCACACAAACACACAGCCAGGGAGCCAGGGTAGATGTCAGCAAGAACAATAGCTCATCAACAAAACAGACAGACACACACACTGATAACTGACAGCTAACGAGTAGCCTAGGTGACAAGTGACACAGGAGGTCGCAACCACTTCAAAGTAGATCAAACACATGAACCAGTCACTCACTGGCTCGCTCGCTCACTGACCGGGCTTGGTGCAACCATACGATACACACATTCAGTTGTTCTGTTTATGAATAAACAGAGAAAAAAAGCAATATAATTATGTTATAAAAACGAATAAAGCCCTCAACTATACCCAACTGCATGTCGAACGATACGATCTTCATGTTCCGATTCAGACGAGTACATGTTCCGATTCAGACAACGAGTACGCAGAAGTTTCTTCCCGATCAAAACCTGAGTTGTTTGCATCGCAAAGTTCGATGTCAACTGAATAAAAAATAAAAATAAAAAACCCTAATCTCCACTATCTTGATCTCTATAAATTTCATCAATAACTTCGGCAACTGTATAGGTCAGTTGAGGGGCAGCCATTGCTTCGAAAACCCAAAAATTGAACTTCGCAGTACCTCGTTTACCTTGCCGATTGAACGTCATAAAATATGCAAATAACTTGAACAAATGGGACTCATGGGTTGAAGATACATCAAGGGAGCTAAACAAATCATAATAAGAAGGATTTTCAGCAATGCTGAGCGAAACAGAGAGAGCGTTGGTTCATGACGAGCGGCGCTCGTCAACACAGCATTGCAGGTGGCGGTTTCTATGACGAGCGGCGCTCGTCAACAGCGCAGTGTAGGGGTTAAGATTAATAGCCTAACTGTAGGCCTATACTAATTATTAGACTTTAGTGTACATGTATGACTCTCTCTCTCTCTCTCTCTCTCTCTCTCTCTCTCTCTCTCTCTCTCTCTCTCTCTCTCTCTCTCTCTCTCTCTCTCTCTCTCTCTCTCTCTCTCTTAGAACATATAATTATTTTCCTCAATAATTATGTCCCAAAATATATGCCTTACAGCCGATGGATTCCTCTAGTGTTCCGTTAAATGATTTTATTTAAATCAGGCACAAAATTTCTTTAAAATGAAGTTTATTGATGAGATGTACCCGAACCTCCGTGTGCATGTGCATGTGTGGTGTGTGTGTGTGTGTGTGTGTGTGTGTGTGTGTGTGTGTGTGTGTGTGTGTGTGTGTGTGTGTGTGTGTGTGTGGTAATGATAATATTGTTAGGCCAGTATAGGACTTTTTGTTTTCAGTGAAACAGGTTAAGTTTCAATGTGTGTAAATGTGTGTGTACATGTATACATGTGTGTGTGCATCACCGCATGTGTGTGTAATAATAATAATAATAATAATAATAATAATAATAATAATAATAATAATAATAATAATAATAATAATAATAAAAATACTACTACTACACTACTACTACTACTACTACTACTACTACTACTACTACTACTACACTACACTACTATAATAATAATAATAATAATAATAATAATATATATAATAATATTGTAAAAAGATTTTTTGTTTTCAATGAAATCAGTTTAGTTTCACTATCAGTGTCTCTCTTAGACAGTCTGTTTAGTCACAACAGAACTCACAGTACAGTGGTATACACATAGATACAGATTGATCAAAAGATTCTCATGTTTTGGGGGCGGTGGTTGGAGTGACGTTGTGGTGGTTGCCACCTCAGGTGGGTAACTCACTCAGTCTGGCTCAGCGACTGAGCTAATACTGTCGTTAGTAGGGGGCTTAGTAGGTGGTGTCCTGCGTATGTTAGCTGAAAACAGGCACCACTGAACACCACCAAAGTGACCCAGCAGAAGTGCAGGGCCCCTCTGGCTGGTGGCCTCACGGCGGCCTAATATTGATGAGCTCCCTGTGGACTCCCGACCCCGGGGGGAAGACACAACGAATCAGGGTATGGCTGTGGCGGGGAGATTGAGATGAGCAGCGCGGGAACAGTGGGACGTGGACATTGCAGAAGATGAGAGCAACAACAAAAAGAGAGGAAGAATAAAAAAAAAAATAATGATAATAATAAAAACACTCCAAACTCCTGGATCCTGGAGGTCAGGGCATGTTTCACAAAGTTGGCGAGAGGCTGACATGGTACCTATCCACTGGCAATTTGACCACCCGGTTGAGTCTGGTCGAGGAAATTTTTCTCCTGGAGTTAACATTAGTGCTGACTCCACTCTCCCCAAAAGTCCTTCGGATGAGACTTTAAACCGAGGCCCCGTGTGCGAACGCACGTAGAACATCTTGCCACATGTTAAATCCTGTTCTGCTTTTCGTAAGAGTAGGCCATCGTGTGCCGGTGGGAACAGATGACATTTTTACAAAAACTGCATACACACGGGAACAGGATGTAAAAAACCACAAGAGTGCTTATTCCATTATCTTCGATATAAATTAATGAATAAATCAAATCAAATCCATAACTACAGACGGAAAAGGGCCGAACAGAAGCCGGAAACTACCGTCCTGTCAGTCTCACTAGCTGTGTAGGTAAGCAGATGGAGCGAATGATCAGCGCCGCTTAGCGTGGCACCTGGTGGAGAACAACATCACCATCACTCCAGAGCACACAGCTTTAGGCAACTTCGTTCCACAGAGGACCCAAGGATTTACATAACCTAGAAGATCGAGGATGGTTTCCAGGACATCTTTTTGTTGTCACTTTTTTGCACTCAGTTGCTACAAGATCACCAGCTTAATGCTTTACCCACTAGGCTCTCCCCTGCCCTACTGAATGAAGTTTCGTATGTGCCCTTGTCTTTAGCGACTTATAGTTATATTTAACTAAAGGCAATTTACTGTAAAGATATTGCCATAGATAGCTAAGCAGGTGGGATAGCTCAGTGTCAGAGCGCTGGCTTTCCCCAGGTCAAGTTAAGCAGCATCGAGCGTGGTTACCAGTTGGATGGGTGAACCGTTTGTGTGCCCTTTGGCTTCAGTACAGTCCCCCAGTTCACCCAGCTGTCAATGGTACCTGACTCTTTAGGGTCAGGGAAGGTAAAGCAGTGAGGGAGAGGAGATGGGCGCCGCCCTCAACATGCTGGCCCCTGGAGAAGCTGAGGTCTCTGACACCTCGCTCCTCTACGACCGCCTAGGTTATGGGACACCTTTACTTTACTCTCCCCTACCCTACTCTTGATCTTTATGCACTTGTACCTATAACCCTGAGTGACTACTACCCACGGCCCAAGCAAGAACCAAAGACAGACGTCTGCTGACACAGAACTGATGACTCAGCCAGCAGGAGGAGCTGGTTACACACCTGTACACAACTCTCTCTTTCATGCCTGCTCTTCTGTGTTGTTTTGTTATGATGCACATTATGGTACAGTCACTCCTCCCTCATCAAAATCAGTAGAAAACACGTCTGGAATACGTTCACACTTTCAAATATTTAGGCTCTCTAAAAGAAGAACCCATAGGCTCCTGTTTGCGTGACATCAGGGCTGGAATCGGTATAGCCAAGCAAAAGATGATTCAGTTAAACAATCTTTGGAAAGACAAAGGCATACCTAAATGTGTCATGATTAAAATTCTCATACTTATTCGGCCTGTTTTGCTGTATGGCTCAGAAGCCGGGACACTACAAAAAACTGAGACAAAAAATAAGCACAGCCTAAATGTGGCTCTAGATGCGACTTTGAGACTCAAGTGGTCAGGCAAGGAAAAAATGAAAGCATTCTTGATGAATTCTCAGTGCAAAGACAGAATTATTGCTGGATGAAATTGACGAGCATAGACTGAGATGTGCTGGTCATGCAAACAGAAACACACAGACAAATATGATGAGGAAAGTTCTCCAAGGTAAGGTGAATTAAGGGCAGAAGAAAAAAGAGGCAGACCACCAACATCCTACATTGCCAACATCACTGAGATCAGTGATCTGGGAGGACTAGGCCTACAGGAGATCGTAGATCTCAGCAGAGACAGAGAAAGATGACGAACCCTGGTGATATTGTGTGGAGCTCCTGTCTCTGACCATGGGGTTGAATTGTATTTTACTGTACAGTATGTGATTGGATTGTACACCACTTTCAGTCACAGCAAATACATTTCTCAGTGTGAAATTCAGGCTGCTCTTTCTGGGGAGAGTGTGTTGTTGCAAGAACAGTGCTATATTATTTTTTGCTTTAAATTTTACTTGTTGTGTGTGTTTGTTTCTCCTAAAAGAGTGGCTGTTTTCTAGGGAATTTTACTGTGAAACCCTCTGATCTTGCTTCTATGGGTTCTTTCACATGACCTAAATTAATACATTAACACTCAGGACCTCAGTTTATGATCTCATCTGAGAGACTGGCACCATGACTGCTATTCAAACAGGTGTTATGTTACCTGTAAAGCACAACTCTTTCAGTCTGCTTGGCCTGATAGTAGTAGCACTACATACAAAACTAAACAAAACAAAACATGAAGTGAATCATTATAACAATAACCCAGTCCATTGACCATTTTTATTATTATATTTGTATTTTACTATTTTATAAAGAGGATAATAGAATAAGCACTCATGTGCTTTTTTTTCATCCAGTCCCCGTGTGTATGCAGTTGTGTAAATATTGTCATCTGTTCCCACGGGCACACAATGGCCTCCTCTTACGAAAAGTGGAACAGGATTTAACGTGTGCACAAGATGTTCTGCATGCGTTCACACACGAGGCCTCGGTTTACAGTCTCATCCGAAAGACTTTTGGGGAGAGTGGAGTCAGCACTGATGTTAACTCCAGGAGAAAAATACCCTCCACCGGGAATCGAACCCGGGTCGTCAAATTGCCAGCACACTGTTCTGACCATTCGGCTGTCCTGTCCACAGGGAACCTACTCCCCATTGTAAAGAGAAGGAAACAAAACTGGTACGGCCATGTCGCCAGAAGCCTTGGCCTGAGCAAACACAGAACTTCCACAAGGCACAGTACAGTGCAGGGTCAAAGATAAAGTCTAAGCAGGCCAAGTCGGTCCTACTGTATGGCTCAGAAACCTGTCGGGTAACAAAGACCAACACCCACAAACTCCAGACATTCACCAACAGATGTCTTAGGAACATCCTCGGTATCAGGTGGCCAGAAGTCGTCTCAAACGAAGAACTGTGGGACAGGACCAGACACGCTCCAATTGAGACGGAGATCAAGAAAAGGAAATGGGGATGGATCGGCCATACGCTCCGCAAGCCTGCTTCAAACGTCACCAGGCAGGTCCTTGACCGGAACCCACAAGGGAAGCAGAAAGTAGGTTGACCAAAACAGACCTGGCCAGAAGCATTGAAGCAGAGACGAAGGCAGCCGGAATGACGTGGGCCGAGCTGAAGAGGATCTCCCAGAACCGAGTCCGTTGGAGGAGTGTTGTTGCGGCCCTTTGTTCCCAAGGGAACTCACAGGCATAAGTCAAGTCAAGTAAGTCAGGCCAAGAAAAAGATGGGCAATGCACAACACGCATCCCAGAATGGACAGGCCTCAGACAGAATGCAGCAGAGGACGAAGAGAAGCCATGAAAACTGGATGAGACTATAAACCGAGGTCCCGTGTGCTAACACACAGCAGAACATTTTGCGCATCAGTTCTGCTTTTCGTAAGGGTAGGCCATCCTGTGCAGGTGGGAACAGATGACAAGATTTACAAAACTGCATACACACGGGGACTGGATGTAAAAAATAAAAGCATATGAATGCTTATTCCATTATCCTCGATATAAAAGAATAAAAGAATGAAAAAATAAATAAATGAATGAATGAATAAATAAATAAGTAAATAAATAAATAAATAAATAAATACATAAAAAAATAGAATGGATAGGCCTGAGACAGAAGACAGCAGAAGACGAAGTGAAGTCATGAACACACCAGACCATCTTGCCAACACGTTAAATCCTGCTCCGCTGTTCCGTACGAGTAGGCCATTGTGTGCCGATGGGAACAGATGACAAGATTTACAAAACGGCATACACATGAGGACTGGATGTAAAAAAAATATTTTAAAAAATTTAAAAAAAAGCACACGAGTGCTTTTTCCATTATCCTCGGTATATAAGAATAATATCTTTTCTTTTTTAATTTAAAAAGCAATTGTGACAACACCATAGATGAACTCTCTAACGAAGACTCCGTCAAAAAAGTGTTTTGATTTGATTTATTCTTTTATATCGAGGATAATGGGATAAGCACTCTTGTGCTTTTTTACATCCAGTCCCCGTGTGTATGCAGTTTTGTAAATCTTGTCATCTGTTCCCACCGGCACACGATGGCCTACTCTTACGAAAAGGTAAGGTGAGGTGAAGTGAGATGAGGTGGAGAGGTGAGAATACATAAATAAATGAATAAATAAATAAATAAATAAATAAACACACAACACTGGAGATTCCTTCCATCATGTCACACAGTACATCCCTGCAGACCGACGCCAGCCAACCAGCCAACCATCCCACAGGGCCAGCATCAGTTCAATTCAAATCAATTCAATTTAAAATACTTGGCCTAGGCCAAAAGCTGTGTCAGTTATTGATGTCAGCTCATTGCCAAGGCCATCACTAAAATCCTTCTTCTTCTTCTTCTTCTTCTTCTTCTCCTTCTTCTTCTTCTTCTTCTTCTTCTTCTTTCTTCTTCTTCTTCTTCTTCTTCTCTTCTCTTCTTCTTCTTCTTCTTCTTCTTCTTCTTCTTCTTCTTCTTCTTCTTCTTCTTCTTCTTCTATACCGTAGTCTATTTAGACCGTAGGGGCGCCACGGAAGACCTCGCAACCAACTCTCTCCATTTCCCCCTCTGTCCTCGACCTTTCTCAGTGTGTCACTCAGCCTGAGGCCCGTCCACTCTCGGATGTTGTCCTCCCATCTCTTTCTCTGCCTGCCTCTCCTTCTCCCGCCTTGCACAGTTCCCTGCAGAATCGTCTTGGCAAGCCCTGTTGATCTTGCGACGTGCCCATGACAAAGCTTTTAACATAACAACCCCCTGTCTCCTTTAAAGGAGAAAAAATCCTCTGAAGTCGGAGTATGGCTGCCTATAATTATGGCGAGGTACTTGAAAACGGTCCTACATGCAAACTTCTTATTCAGTGTGCAGTTTCAATCTCACAGTGATTCCCAGGTGGAATGAGTGAGTCAAGAGTGTGGCACATTCAGAGTGACAGAACCCCAGGGTGTAAAGCTGGGGAACTCACAACAACAACAAGATTCAAAATACTTCAATCATCCCATGAAGGGCAACTACAACACTGACAGACAAGTTCATTGATAAGAATAATTATCAAAAACCGTAGACTTTTATATCGAGGAGTTATTGGTGATCAGTTTAGTCTTCTCGACACTGATTTCCATGCCGTATGTTTTAGAGGCCTTGTTCAGGTGTTCTGTTAAGCTGGCAAGCTCTTGTTCTGATCCTGCTAGTCCGTCAATGTCATCTGCGAAGCGGAGGTTTGTGATCGTTCTGCCACCAATGCTGACTGATCCTTTATGGTGTTCCAGTGCATCAGCCATGATTCTCTCAAGGAAGATGTTGAAAAGAGTGGACGAGAGTAGACAGCCTTGCCTTACTCCAACCGTTGTTCGAAACCACTCTCCAATGTGGCTGTTGTAGTACACTGCACTGGTGGCCTTGTTGTACAGCTCTTTGATGACTCTGATCAGGTTTGCATTGATGCTGTACAAATTCATGGTTGCCCACAAATGTGCATGCCACACTCTGTCGAATGCCTTCTTAAAATCAATAAATACGTGGTAGAGGTCTTGTTGGTGTTGAGGGTACCGCTCACAGAGTATTCTGAGGTTGAATATCTCTCCAGTTGTACTAGCACACCATTCTATCACAGAAAAAACATGGTAGGATCAATTAAAATTAATAAATAAATAACAGAAACCTGGAAAGCAATAAATAATAGACATAACGTATGATTATTGTTATCGTTTGATATCGAGGATAATGGAATAAGCACTCGTATTTTTTTTACAGCTAGTCTCCGTGTGTATGCAGTTTTGTAAATAGTCATCTGTTCCCACAGGCACACAGTGGCCTACTCTTACTAAAAGCGGAACAGGATTTGACGTGTGTGCAAGATGTTCTGTGTGCGTTCCCACACGGGGCCTGGGTTTATAGTCTCATCGGAAGGACATTTGTAAAATAGAGCCATCCAATAATAAATTATACATTTGTGATAAACTTCCTTCGCGGACATGTTGGGTTTGGGTTTGGCTTCAACAAAGCTGCCATTATGTGCAAACAGTGATTTCGTTAATTAATTAATTATCATCAAAACAGATCATTGATTTATTTTATTTTATACCACTTTATGTCACAGCAGATTTCTCCGCGTGAAATTCGGGCTGCTCTCCCCGGGGAGAGCGCGTCGCCACAAGTGCAGCGCCTACCCATTATTTTTCTCCCCCTCAGGGATGGTGTCTAAACACGACACCTGTGTGCATGCTGGTTGTTTTTTTGTTTTTTTAAATTTTAGCATCCGCTCCTACCGGCACACGATGGCCTGCTCATCCGAAATGCGGAACGGGGTTTTAACGTGTGCGCATTATGTTCTGTGTGCGTTCGCACACGGGGCCTCGGTTTATAGTCTCATCCGAATGACTTTAACATTCAGTTCGATTTTTTCGTCAAACTGGGAAGAAAGGGCGAGACTGGGTACGAACCCAGAAACTCACGGTTTACATATTGGCAGGCGAACGTCTTAACCATCCTGCCACCGTCCTGTGATGACAGACCGTCAGCACTGATCAGTCATTGCTCTCTGAGTAGACAGGAGCCCCTGTGGAGTTACAGAGATCAGAGATGCACACATCAACACAACTTCCTGACTCAAATTTTACTCCGACTTTATCACAGCTATCGCCCTCTCCATCTCCCCTTTCACTTGAATACAACGTTCCCCCCCCCCCCCCCCCCCCCATCACCACTACCACCACCCCTTTTTTTTGTTTTGGGGGTTTGTTTTTGTTTTGATTTTGGACCATGTACAAAGGACCAGCTGGTATCAACTGTTCAGAATGTAGACCATGTGGTCAATGGGAGAATACCTCTACATATTCAAAAGAATAAAACTAATGGTTGTTTCCCTTATACCATGTGCGTTACACCATTCTATAGACTGAAAAAAATAATGGTAGCTCAATTATAAGAAATAAATTTTTAAAAAAACCAAACAAACACCAGAAAGCCATAAATAATAGTAATAATGTGTTGCAAGGTTCAGACGAACTTGAAAAATACTTAGAGTCTGCACCCAAAACTTAACGAAATGTGAGGCCAGGGCAGGAGTGTTTTGGTAACACAATTTTATTGTTTCATATCACCAATACAGCAACACAACACACACACACCACTCGTTCCTCTCTCACCAACCAGTTGAAAAGTAATACTACTCCACGTAATCTTATGACGTAAGGCTAACGTGATGATATTATAAATTACGTCATTTTCGACTCTTGCCTTTATCGAGATCACTCTCTCTGTCTTTGAGCGAGGAGGCATTTTTAAACAATAACATAGTGCATCAAGTGCACACTATAGCAAATGTATGATTATTGTTATCATATATCAACATCTAATAACCATAGTCTGCAAAAGACAAGTCTATCCAGGTGTATTTCTTCCAGCAGGGACAGGGCAGGTTGACAGAGCAACATTGATAAAGCAAAACAAACAAACAAACACAAAAAGCACCACTTCATACTGATCCGTATGCTTTTACTGTAATACCCCGACTAGGGATATGTATGTTCTACATTAATCCTAGGATGACTCTTTTAAACCATTAAAAGACGAGGAATAAATAATCACGCAGGCTATACATTAAGCTAAAATGACCCTTTCAAATCATTAAAAGACTAGGAGTATGTACATTATGCATTATCCCGGGATAGGAATATGTACATTATGTATTATCCCGGATAGGAATATGTACACTATGCATTATCCCGGGATAGGAATGTGTACACTATGCATTATCCCGGATAGGAATGTGTACACTATGCATTATCCCGGGATAGGAATGTGTACATTATGCATTATCCCGGGATAGGAATATGTACACTATGCATTATCCCGGGATAGGAATATGTACACTATGCATTATCCCGGGATAGGAATGTGTACACTATGCATTATCCCGGGATAGGAATATGTACACTATGCATTATCCCGGGATAGGAATATGTACACTATGCATTATCCTGGGATGGCTCTTTAGTTGAAGGACTAGGAACAGGTATACATAAGTCTCGGCTGATAAATCATTTTTTGTTGTTGTTGTTTGTTATGTTATAGTCGAATTACAGTCCTTTCCAGATTTCTCTGATATCAGGACTGTGGTCAGAGGCCAGAAAGTCAGAGGTCCCACGCTTCGGCAAGTTCTCCCACTTCAGCACCTCGGGCCACCCCAAAAATGTTACAATTCTTGAAGCAACTTATTCTGTTATATCAAGGTAGGGACCAGTCGGGCCTCACCGAGTCTCTCACCTGAGTCTATGAATCCACACTATGGGGGGGGGGGGGGGGAGCGGTCACGTTCTACCGGGCCTTTCACTGCACCTGGTAGGGTAAAAGGTAAAGGTGTCCCATAATCTAGGCGGTTGTAGGGAGCGAGTATCAGAGACTTCAGCTTCTTTAGGGGCCAGAATATGAGGCGGCGCCCATCTCCTCTCCTTCACTGCTTTACCTTCCCTGACCCTAAAGAGGGCAGGTACCCATTGACAGCTGGGTGAACTGGGACTGAATTAAAGCCAAGGCGCACAAACGTCACCCATCCAACTGGTAACCACGCCCCGGTGCTGCTTAACTTTAGCTGGCGGGAAAGCTAGCGCTCTTGCCACTTTAGTTTATCCTGTACCCATAAACGCAATATCCTAAACATAATATCACGGGAAAAGATACCACAACACAGTATCAAACATCAGCACCACCCACCACAACATAAAGAAAAAGTTCCCCACAAATACCCAATACCTCGAGATCCAGTCATAAACTCACCCAAGTGAAGTTTGTAAGTGACGCAAGTAAGTTTTTGGAGTATTTTGTTGTTCCAAGCAATCCTTATTTTATCCACAATCATATTATCTTTATATTGCTCGGACAGGAAGACTTTCCAAGGGGATCGGTGGTCTATTTGTTTATTTATTTATTCATTCTTTTAGATCGAGGATGATGGAATAAGCACTCTTGTGCTTTTTTACGTCCAGTCCCCGTGTGTATGCAGTTTTGTAAATGTCATCTGTTCCCACCGGCGCACGAAGGCCTACTCTAACGAAAAGCGGAACTGAAGAACTACTACTACTTAAAACCTGTTTGCGTTTCCGAAGAGTAGGCCATTGTGTGCCAGTGGGAACAGATGACAAAATTTGACAAAATTGCACACACGGGGACTGGGTGTAAAAACGCGCATAGGGTGTTTATTCCAATATCCTAGAAACAAAGAATAAAGAAAGAAAGAAAGAAATAGATAAATACATACAAAATAAATTCATAGATAAATAAAAGCAGACCACAACACACACACACACACAACACACACACACACACACACACACACACACACACACACACACACACACACACATCTTCATAACTTCAACTCATTAAGAATCGGGAGGGGGGGGGGGGGGGGGGGGCAAGGAATTATTTCCTACATCATGGTACAAAGAAATCATCCAAAAATGAACACCAATGAGATAATACAGCGACGTCACAGAGTAATCAACGAAAGATGTACTAATGTATTTATTTATTTGTTTATTTTCTTCCTTCCTTCCTTTTCTTTCTTTCTTTAGTTTTTTCTTTTTATTTATTTATTTATTTGTTTGTTTTGTTTATTTTCTTCCTTCCTTCCTTACTTTCTTTCTTTCTTTTTTCTTTTCTTTATTTATTTATAATAAAAAGATAATGGAATAAGCATTTATGTACTTTTTTTTTTTACACCCAGTCCCCGTGTGTATGCGGTGTACAACATAGAGACAACACAGCCACGTCATGGTACAGAGTAATCCAGGGAAGACAACTCGTATGACAAGGTACCTAATGGATTTCCCTCCCTTACACCGTAGCTGGTTCTCTTCAGGCAGAATTGTCTGTAACTTTCACTTCATGTGTGGAAAGCAGACAAGCAAGGCAAGCAAGCAAGCAAGCAAGCCAGCATATGTAAGAAACATAAGTAAGCAACCAACCTACCAACTCACCATCTGACGACTCACCTCCTTCCTATCTCTCTACCTGCCAGCCCACCTGCCCACCTGCCTGCCCAACTTGGTGCCTGTCTGACTACTGACCTACCCAGTTACCTGATTACCTGGTGACTTACCTTCACACCTACTGTGGTGACTATCACCCTACTCATTTACACATCTATCTACCTAAGTACATACCTACTTACCTATCTACATGGTGACTTGTCTACCAACCTATCTACCTATCTAGCTACCTACCTAACTACTTGCTTGCCTACCTACCTACCTACCTACCTACCTACTTGTCTACCTATCTAGCTACCTGCCTACCTAACTACTTGCTTGCCTACCTACCTACCTACCTACCTACCTACCTACCTATCTACCTACCTGCCACTTACATGCCTACCTATCTACTTACCAACCTGCCCACGTATCATTCTGCCTACCTAGGTTTTTCTTCTTTCTCTTTCCCTCTATCTCTGTTTCTTCCTCAGCTCTGTCTCTCTCCTCTTTATCACCCTCCAACGGCACTATGACAGTGCTCTACTGTATGCATACACACTTTATAAGCATCTTCCATGTCGGTGGCGCTGTTCGTGTGGCGACACCACAACGCCGAAGGTAGCAGCCTGGCTTGAAGATAGCAAGTCTTGTCGGAACAAAAGCTGGTACACTGTACGCAACAATACATAGTATTATACACAATATCAATGATAATATACAATATGATTTACTACAGCACAGTGCAGGGCCACTGCCACAGGCATACACACAAAAACCTCACACACACAAACACAAGTGTGCGCACACACGCCCCCCCCCCTCCCCGCCCTACCTACCTACCTATCTACCTACCTGCCCACTTACATGCCTACCTATCTACTTACCAACCTGCCCACGTATCATTCTGCCTACCTAGGTTTTTCTTCTTTCTCTTTCCCTCTATCTCTGTTTCTTCCTCAGCTCTGTCTCTCTCCTCTTTATCACCCTCCAACGGCACTATGACAGTGCTCTACTGTATGCATACACACTTTATAAGCATCTTCCATGTCGGTGGCGCTGTTCGTGTGGCGACACCACAACGCCGAAGGTAGCAGCCTGGCTTGAAGATAGCAAGTCTTGTCGGAACAAAAGCTGGTACACTGTACGCAACAATACATAGTATTATACACAATATCAATGATAATATACAATATGATTTACTACAGCACAGTGCAGGGCCACTGCCACAGGCATACACACAAAAACCTCACACACACAAACACAAGTGTGCGCACACACGCCCCCCCCCCTCCCCCCCCTCCCCCCCCCCCTCCCCCCAGGAATAAAGCCCATATGGAGATGTGACAAAAGGCTGGTTTGAGTCCCGTGCTACCCCGACTCTTGCGCAGTAACAGAGCCCACGGCACCATGAGAGTGTTCTACTGCATGCATACACACTTTTCTAGCATCTTTGATATGGGTGGCGCTGTTCTTGTGGCGATACTACAGCCCCGAAGAGAGCAACCTGGCTTGGATATAGCACGTCTGTTGGAACAAAAGCTGGTACAGTGTACAATACAATACATAGCATTACACATACTCTTAATGATAATATACAAAATGATGTATCACAACATAGTGCAGGGACGCTGCCACACACACACACACACACACACACACACACACACACACACACACACACACACACACACACACACACACACACACACACACACACAACACACACACACACACACACACCAGCAGGCAAATGCATGCAGGCGCGCATATACAACTCCAAGAATATGGCGCATGTCCAGATGTGCCAAAAGGTCAGACTGAGTCTCGCCTTACCCTGACTTTTGCACGGTAAAAGAGCCCACGGCACCAAGAGAGTGTTCTACTGTACGCATGCATACTTCACTAACATTTTTATATTGGTGGTGCCGTTTTTGTGTCGACACCACAGCCTCGAAGACGGCAGCCTGGCTTGAAAATAGCAAATCTTTTGGAACGAAAGCTGGTACAGTGTACACAACAATACAAAGTAGTACACATAATGATAATGATAATGATAATATACAATATAATGTACCACAGCACAGTGCAGAGCCACGCACACAAGAAAAACCCACACAGACATGTCGTAGCCACCCTGTACTATGCTGTGGTGCATCATATTGTATACTATCCTTGTTATTGTGTGTAATACTGAGTATTGTTTCGTACACTGTGCCAGGTTTTGTTACGACAGACTTGCTCTATTTAGGCCCGGCTGTGCTTTTGGGGGCTGTGGTGTGGCCACAAGATTTGGCCAATCACATCAAAGATGCTACTAAAGTGTATATGCATACTGTGCAGCACTCTCTTGGTGCCGTGGGCTCTGTTACTGTGCAAAAGTCGGGGTAGGACGGGACTCAGTCAGGCGCTTTGTCACATTTTTCGAAATGCGCCTTATTCTTGGGGGTGGTTATGCATAGGCACGCGCTCGTGTTTGTGTGTGTGTGTGTGTGTGTGTGTGTGTGTGTGTGTGTGTGTGTGTGTGTGTGTGTGTGTGTGTGTGTGTGTGTGTGCGCGTGTGTGTGTCTGTGTGTGTGTGTGTGTGTGTGTGTGCGTGTGTGTGTGTGTGTGTGTGTGTGTGTGTGTGTGTGTGTGTGTGTGTGTGTGTGTGTGTGTGTGTGGCGTGTGCGTGTGTGCGTGCGTGCAAATTGCTGCTGCCCTGCACTGTGCTGTGTTGCATTATATTGTATATCATTAGTATGTATCATTGTATGTAAGACTATTTTATTTATCTTAATTAATTTATTTATTTTATTCTTTTATATCAGGGATAACAGAATAAGCACTCATGTGCTTTTTTACATCCAGTCCCCGTGTGTATGCAGTTTTGTCAATGTTGTCATCTGTTCTCCCCGGCACACAATGGCCTACACTAACGAAAAGTGGAACAGGATTTAGCGTGTGCGCAAGATGTTCTTCATACGTTTGCACAAGGGCCTCGGTTTATAGTCTCATCCGAAGGACTTGTGGGGAGAGTAGAGCCTGCACTGAAAATATCCACTTAAACGGGATTCGAACCGGATTGTCAGATTGAGAGCGCAATTTTCTGACCACTAGGCTACCCTGTCCCCACACGATCTATTAATAATAATAGTAATAATAATACATGGAATTTGTATAGCGTTATATCTTGCAAAAACAAATCAAAGCGCTTGCATTTGACCTACACAACACACAATCAGCAACAATTTACAGTTTTGACAAATTCGAATGTACACACACACACACACAACACACACACACACACACACACACACACACACACACACACACACACACACACACGCACACACACACACACACACACACACAC
>CM060349.1:4881376-4884478 GCA_030674155.1 Stramonita haemastoma
GTTTTTAACGTGTGTGCAAGGTGTTCTGCGTGCGGTGATGTGTGTGTGTGTGTGTGTGTGTGTGTGTGTGTGTGTGTGTGTGTGTGTAGGAGGGAAAGGGGTGGTAGTGAAGAGGGGACATAACTTTTGGCAGCTGTATTTTAAGGAAAAGTGGTGTTGGGAGGAGGGGGTAGAATACACCTGTTTGGATCAGTGGGGATAGGGAAAAAAGGGAAGGGGAGGGGGGGGGGGGGGTAGATGATAGTTTTTACGAGGTTCTATTTCGGCGTATTCCTTTTGAAATAAGTTCTTGCGTGGGTTATTTTGGGCGTAATCTTTTCTTTTTCCAAAATGAAGATAGTTAAACAATGTAAGATCTTCAATGTTTCGGCTGAAAATTGGAAATTTATTATAAAAAAAAAACGCCCAAATCCAACCAAAACTGCTAATGTTGACAGGACTGGTAATCAGTATAATTTGATAAAACTTCTTCTGCCTTCCCTGGCTACGCTAAGGTTTTTAATCCGGTGATAAAACCGATATATACCTTAGTGTCTAAAGCTACACACCATAGTGTCTACCTGTTCTTGTGTCCACATGCATGCATGCAGACAGACCAGCCAACGGACTGACAACCCTTGCCCCAATATTAACCTTTAACCCTAACCCTTTACAACTAACCTTTACAGTTACTCTAACCCTGGTCCTTCATGTGGACGCAAATGGCAGGTAGATTCCGTGGTACATGCTGACACTATGGCAAAACATTTTGGTCTCGTATGGTTGGGGGTGGTTGTAGAACTTTTTTTCTTTTTCGTCGTCGTTGTACTCTCAGACAGCAACTACAGTTGTCTGTCATATGAGCGAAAATGCGTTGCGCTGCCGTTAAGCGCCTGACAAGGCAGGCCCAGCGCATATGATTTCGGCGTAGGAGAGAATTGTTATCATTTGTCTCTCTCTTTTTTTTTAATGGTATAAAAATGGACCAAAATGTAGAAAATAGACAAGAGGATGACAGGAAGAACAGGAACAAGACAGAAACATAACAAGAGAGATGAGGGAATTCCTAGCACAGAATTTGTAGACGTTGGGGATACTATTTATACTGACAGCCCCGGAATGGGGGGAGGGGGGTGGAAGGGAAGATTGGGGGTTAGAATTTTAAGAAAAGAGAGGTTAGGAAGGGGTGGTGGTGGTTAGGATGTTTAGCTCTGTGGGGATAGGTATGAGGACTGAATGTGTGATTGCTGATATGTAGTGATGGATAGGGGATAGGTAGTGATGGATAGGGGATAGGTAGTGATGGATAGGGGATGGGTAGTCATGGATAGGGGATAGGTAGTCATGGATAGGGGATAGGTAGTCATGGATAGGGGATAGGTAGTCATCATTAATTGGGGGAAGGGGGCAGATTATGAAAAAAAAATCTTAAAAATAAAACTATGGGCTGCATATTAAAAAATGCACAATTTTATGTTCGGAATGGCGGAGCAATGGAATTGAGAGGGGGGAGGGGGAGAAGATGGGTGGGGGAGAGGGGGGGGGCGAGGGGATGCATTATAGGACAGGGGTGTTTAAAAGGAGGGGCAGAAAGTATGTTTAGGTCAGTAGGAATGAAAAAAGACTGTGGGTGTGTGTGTGTGTGTGTGTGTGTGTGTGTGTGTGTGTGTGTGTGTGTGTGTGTGTGTGTGTGGTGTGTGTGTGATTTCATTTCGAAGATAACAAAGCACTCATGCGGTTTTTTTCCATCCAGTCTCCGTGTACATGTTTTTCGGCAAATTTTGTCATCCTTCCTACATTCTCAAAATGTTATTTTGCCAATAATGGAGTAAACACTTGTGCGCTTTTTTACATCCGGTCTCCGTGTGCACGCGACTTTGCAAATTCTATCTTCCGTTCCCGTGAACATACGAGAGAGAGACAGAGACTTGCGCGTGTGTGTTCTCAAATTCTTTTGTTTCGAGGTTAATGGAATAAGCACTATGTGCTTTTTCTTTTACATCCAATCCCCGTGTGTGCACAGTTTGGACATTTTGTCACCCATCTCCACTGGCATCAAAAGTATGTGTGTACTGCAGGCATGTCTAGGAATGGTATATCACTGGTGTTCCAGTAGCAGTTCTTTAGAATATACTGTGACACCAGCGGGAAAAAAGTGTGTGTGTGTGTGTGTGTGTGTGTGTGTGTGTGTGTGTGTGTGTGTGTGTGTGTGTGTGTGTGGCGCGCGCGGCAGTTTGTTTGTTTGTTTTTTAAAGTGGAACAAGCAGTTAATGATATGGTGATTGGTTCTTGTTAGTTTTGGATGAATGTATGGTGTATGGTCGACCACTGGTGTCTTAGGTTGTTTTTTTTTCTGTTTTCCTTTTTTTAAATCTTTCTCTATACATCAGAAACAGTGTCAGAGAAAAATGACCTAGTCTTATGACTATCACAAGAATGGCAAAGTTGTTTTCTAATTCTATGCAGGAGAGAAAAATCGTATTTGCAGACTGCTGTAGAATTTGTTGTATGCTTTATGTGAAAAAAAAAGCCTGAAGAAATGGGATTGCATGTTTGTACATTAATTTTGTAAATGGAGGTTTTCAAAATTGAAAGGAATACTGTCGGTGTGTGGTAGTGCGTAAGAGATAGACATGAGCGCATGCATGTATGAACATGTGCATGTTCGTGTTTGCTTCAATGTTTGACAGAGGGGTAGCTGTCTGTTGGTATTTTTGGGTGGGGAAGAGGAGGAGGAGGAGGAGGGTATAGCAATGTTTAGGAATGTTCATCCATGTTCTGATCTGAGATTTTTTTGGGGGGAGGTTTGGAGAGAGAGAGAGAGAGAGAGGGGGGGGGGGGGGATGGAAAGTGTTTTTCCTTTACATAGTAAAATTTTCCTTTTTTTATGAGGTTGAATGTATGCAAGAAATAGATGTACTAAGATATAGTTTTCATTGTCCTCTGTATTGGTTTCTTTTTTAATTTTCTTTTCGGTAAATTGGATGCAAGAAATACAATTGTATACTTTTCTTTAATTTTTTTTTTAGTAGACAATGTAAGAAATACAACAGTGCATTTAAAAAAATATTTTTATGAGATCGAATGCAAAACATAATAGTGGTTTTTTTTGTTTGTTTTTTT
>CM060349.1:4884578-4889578 GCA_030674155.1 Stramonita haemastoma
TATATATATATATAGAGAGAGAGAGAGAGAGAGAGAGAGAGAGGAGAGAGAGAGAGAGAGAGATATTGTGTCAGTAGGGTCTTTTTTCTACAGACATTTTGGTCTGCATATAAAAGTCTATGTATTTGGTTTCCTATTACAGTGGCTTTTTTCTACAGAAATCTTTTTGTCTGCATATACAAATATGTATCATGTATTTGGTTTCCTATCAGAGTGGCTTTTTTCTAATGAAAATTTTGCCAGGGACAACTCTTTTGTTGTCATGGGTTCTGTTACACGTACTAAATGAGTAATATTGCACACAGGACCTCGGTTATTGTCTCATCTGAAAGACTAGCACCCAGACCACCACTCATGGTCTTGTGTATTAGAGGAGGAGGGGTGGAAGGCAAGTGTCAGTCACAAATGGGGATCGAACCATGGCACACTTGAAACCCGAACTTTTCACTTTCTAGGCAGGTGCTATCAGAAAGACTAACACCCAGACCACCACTCACGGTCTTGTGGATCGGGGGAAGGGAGTGGAGTAGGGAGGGGGGCAGGGGTGGGGGGCAAGTTTCAGTCCCAAACAGGGGATCGAACCATAGCACACTTGAAACCCGAAGTTTTTGCTTTCTAATTCTAGGCAGGTGCGTTACCTGTAGGCCTCAGGTGGACGTTGGTGGGAGGTTGCAGCTGTGGCCGTGTCAGCTGTCTGTCTATTGATCCTCCTGTGGCTATCGGGCTTTTTGCGAGCTGAGCCTGGGATGAAAACGATATCTACAGATCTATCTGTATAGTGCAGTGTCTGTGTGTGTGTGTGTGTGTCTGTTTTTGTCTGTTTGTCGGTCGGTCAGTCAGTCTCTGTCTGTCTGTCTCTGTCTCTGTCTCTCTCTCTCTCTCTCTCTCTCTCTCTCTCTCTCTCTCTCTCTCTCTCCTCTCTTCTCTCTCTCTCCCCCTCTTTTTTTCTCTCTCTCTCTCTCTCTCTCTCCTCTCTCCTCTCTCTCTCTCTCTCTCTCTCTCTCTCTCTCTCTCTTTCTCTTTCTCTCTCTCTTCCCCCCTTCCTCCCTCCCTCCCTCCCTCTCTGTCTCTGTCTCTGTCTGTCTGTCTGTCTGTCTGTCTGTCTGTCTCTCTCTCTCTCTCTCTCTCTCTCTCTCTCTCTCTCTCTCTCTCTCTTCCCCTCTCTCTCCCCCCCCCCTCTCTCTCTCTCTCTCTCTCTTTCTGCCCCCCTTCCTCCCTCCCTCCCTTCCTCTCTCTCTCTCCCTCTCTCTCTCTCTCTCTCTCTCTCTCTCTCTCTCTCTCTCTCTCTCTCTCTCTCTCTCTCTCTCTCTCTCTCTCTCTCTCGCCCCCCACCCTCCCCCTCTGTAAACAACACACACACACTCAGCATATATGTTGACACTGTAATGAAGACAGTTTACATCGTGTATTTTTAACACAGCAGCCAGAGAAACGTGTTAAGGGGAGAGGTTGTTTGTTTGAGGGGGGGGGGTTCCTGTGGAAGATTGTATTTGTTTTAATATTATAAATCATTTTTAAATAACCATTTATTTTAATATTGTAAATCAGTTTTAAATAACCAAAAAAGGGCTGGGGATGGGAGGGAGGGTGGATGGGGGTGTGTGGTTAGAGGGGGGGGGGTGAGATAGCCTAGTGGGTAGTAGCGTTGAGCTCGTGATCTGATGTGAGGGTCTGGCTTTGAGCCACCACCACTAGGTTGAATGCAAAGTGCTTTGATTTGTTTTTGCAATATATATATATATATATATATATACCGTAAAATCCCTAGCATAAGCCCACCATCTAGCAAACGCCCACCCCCCACTTTGGGCCAAAAGTTGTGCACAGGGGTAACTACCTAGCAAAAGCCCACCCTGCTTTTTTCAAAGAGACTATGCTGGCTTTCACTAGGATTTGTGCAGACTGTTCTAAAAGTCATCTTTTTCCCCTTCTTTACCTTTTCCTGTTTCTTTCCTTTTTTCTTATTCTTTGTCCCCTCTCCTCACTCCCACCCATCCCCAACAAAGTGAATTAAAATTACGTCATGCTTTTTCCACTGACGTCTTTTGTCTGTCAGTGACCTATGGGTACTTTGACCACGCTTCCTGATGGCTGGAAGTTGGTTCTTGAATCTCACTGTGCCATTTTTGCAAAATGCCGAAGCGACAGTCCTACACTGTATCTTTCAAATTGGAAGCTCTCCAGTATCTGGATAACGAACCAGGTGGGAATGTTTCCGAGTGTGCCCGTGAATTTTCTGTGGATAGGTCAAGTCAACTACTCACACGACCTAACTTACATGCTTTCGGGGTTTGTCTTCACTCAATTACACGGCTTAGCACAAAAATTAACTTATGCAAAGGGGTCTATCCCTAGCAAACGCCCACCCCCCAATTTTGCCCTAAATCAGTGCGCAGGGGGGGTGGCGTATGCTAGGGATTTTACGGTATATATAAACTCCATTATATGTGGTTATTATAATAATTATTATTAAAATCATTTTTATTGTTGTTATTATCATCATCATCATCATCATTATCCTTCTTCTTCTTCTTCTTCCTCCTCCTCCTCTCTCCTCCTCCTCCTCCTCCTCCTCCTCCTCCTCCTCTATCATCATCATCATATCATCATATTCTTCATCATCATCATCATCATCATCATTCTTTTTTAGATACAAACTATTTTAATCCACGTACGTTCCTTTCTCTCATGTGGAGGATGGATGTGGTGTGTTAGCCTAGGGGGTCAGTATCTGATGTACACATCTGTCAAATTTGTACTTGAAGTGAATGCCCAGGAAGAAAATGAAGTTTTTTGGAATGGAACAGGCGACAGCTATCCCAGATATTCCCAGTCATTTGGATGAGACTCTAAACCGAGGTCCCGTGTGCAAATGCACGCAGAACATCTTGCGCACACGTTAAAATCCTGTTCCGCCTTTCGGAATTAAGAGCAGGCCATCGTGTGCCGGTAGGAGCGGATGACAAAATTATATATAAAAAACCAGCATGCACACAGATGTCGTGTTTAGACACCATCCCTGAGGGGAAAAAAAAAAAATAGGTAGGCGCTGCACTTGTGGTGACATGCTCTGCCCAGGGAGAGCAGCCCGAATTTCATGCAGAGAAATCTGCTGTGACATAAAGTGGTAAAAAAAACTTTAAAAAAAATATATTACTAGGGGCTTCAGTGTCTGCAAAAACAATATGAAGTGAAAAGGTTTTGAAAGCGGCAACTCTGAAAGCGTCGTTGTTGGTTATGTAGGGGAGAAAAAAAAACAATCAAAAAAATACTGCCACTCTGAGCCAAACCTTACCAGGTGTTAAAGTTAAAGTCTGTCCCGAGCCTAAGGCTCATTAGGCCGGTGCTTATCCCAGTTTCTGTGGCGCTAAGTGACTGAAAGTCATAGACTCCCCCTGGATAGGACGCCAGTCTATCGCAGGGTTAACCCCCAACACAAGGTTGGTACCCCTTTTACACCTGGGTGGGGTGAGAAAATAGCCGTAAAGTGCCTTTTCCAAGGGCACAACGCCATAGCCGAAAGCTGGGATCGAACCCGCAACCTTTAGATTACGAGTCCAACGCCCTAACCACTAGACTACAGCGGCGGCCTTACCAGGTGTAGTTAGGTGAAAAGTTTCTCCACTTCCTTGTTTGTAGACTGTAAGAAAAACAAAACCCAACAACAACACATTCTCACACTGCTTTGAAATAAGTGAAGCATTTTTTTTTGAGGGGTTACCTTTTTTTTTTTTTTTTTTAAATCTTGATGAGGTTGGCTTCCTTGCTACTGTGTACCCAAGTGAATTTAGCTGTATTCAAGCAAGTGATGCAGTTATAGTGGGTTGGGTTTGGGTTTTTTTCTTCAGGACTTGGGTATGACAAAAATGCAAGCTTAATTTTTAGTTGCTTTTTGTTTGTTTATTTATTCATTTATTCATTTATTCATTTATTTATTTATTCTTTTACATGGAGGATAATGGAATAAGCACTCGTGTGCTTTTTAAAAAATTTTTTTACATCCAGTCCTCGTGTGTAATGCAGCTTTTGTAAATCTTGTCATCTGTTTCCACTGGCACACAGTGGCCTACTCTTACGGAAAGCGGAATAAGATTTAATGTGTGTGCAAGATGTTGCATTCTCACAGGGGGCCTTGGGTTATAGTCTCATCTGAAGGACGCGCGTGTGTGTCACTGTGTGTGTGTGTGTGTGTGTGTGTGTGTGTGTGTGTGTGTGTGTGTGTGTGTGTGTTGCACACATGCATGTGGTGTGTGTGTGTGTGTGTGTGTGTGTGTGTGTGTGTGTGTGTGTGTGTGTGTGTGTGTGTGTGTGTGTGTCCGTGTGTGTGTGCATGTGTATGTGTGTGTGTGTGCGTGCGTGCTTGCCTGCCGCGCATGCATACCTCATTGCCTGTGTGTGTGTGTTTGGGTGCATGTAGGAAAAGTGAAAGGGAGAGATAAGAGTGAGGACTATCAGTGACAGTAATTAATGTACATCATGTATAGTGTCTGCCTTGTGTCTACCCACCCATCTTTCCCCTTCCCCTCTCTTCCTCCCCCCCCACGTGCCCTTGACCTCTCTGGCTTATCTTGACATAGTCAGCTTTTTCTTGTTCTTCTGTGGCATGTCTTCTACACTACAGTCTGAAAATACTTTGCTCACAGTATGTTACATCACTTCATGTAAACTTGTCATGTGGTGTGTGGGTGGGGGGCTCTCTTGTCTAATATTATATCCACAGCTTGTGTGAAAAGACCTTAAATAAATTTGAACACACACCCATGCCATTGAACTCATAAAGATAGCATGGGAGCATGCACTTGCAAAGACCCAGTGAAGAAATGATGTAAATCAATTATGATAATTATGTAAATTCATACTAAACATCCTCAAAGTCGGAACGCAGCTATCAAAACCAGTCGCATAAGGTAAAAGGTAGAAGGTAAAGGTGTCCCATAACCTGTGCGGTCGTAGGGAAGCGAGGCGTCAGAGACCTCAGCTTCTCTAGGGGCCAGCATGTT
>CM060349.1:4897078-4899578 GCA_030674155.1 Stramonita haemastoma
AAATCATAATATCAAGTCACTTGAAGGTAAACATTCCAAAATATCTGGCAGACCAGCTTTTTTATTTGTTGGGTTGTGTTTTTGGGGGGGATGGATGGATGGTTGGGGGGGGGGGGGGTCAAGTTTGACATTCAAAGAGAGATTGTTTTTCTTTCTTCTTTCTTTTCTTTTCTTTGTGTTGGTCAAATGGACAAGACAGCCTCAGTCTGTGAGAAGGAAATCAGATGGAATGAAAAGCGTAGTTTTCTTTTCTTCTTTTTTTTCCTTTTGAAAAATTTTGACTAAAAGCCTTGGGGCGTAGTGGGCTTCATGGGGGGAGGAGGGGAGGTGGTGGGTTGGGGAGGGGAGGGGGGGGGGGGTTGTAGAGGGTGTGCTTGTTGTTTTTTTTTGGGGGGAGGAGTTTTTTTGGTTTTCTTGTTTGCTTTGTTTATATTTTGGTGGTAGTTGAGGGGGGGGGGGGGGGAGGTTTGTTGGGGGAAGGGTATTTTGCTGAGTTTGGTTGTGTGTGTGTGTATGTATGTGTGTGTCAACATTTTATTTCCAGATGGTGCATTGAGTTAGCAATAAATTTGCTTTTTTCCATCAAGCCATCCATCTAGCAAAAAACAACAACATAAAAACACAAAAAAACAAAAACAAAAAATTAAATAAAAAAACCCTTAAAAGACCACTTAAACAAAATGACATCCAACCCATAACACTCAAACCAACCAAAAAACTTCAAACCGATAAATCACCCATCATGACGATGTGTGTGTGTGTGTGTGTGTGTGTGTGTGTGTGTGTGTGTGTGTGTGTGTGTGTGTGAGAGAGAATGAGTGAGTGAGTAAGTGAGTGAGTGAGTGAGCGAGCGTGCGTAAGTGCGTGCGTAAGTACGTGAGTGAGTGGGTGGGAGGGGGGGGGGGAGTTGAGGTTTTATTTCTTTTCTTTCTTTTTTTTTTTTTTTAAAGGAGAGCGCAGGTTGTGTTCTGTTTAAGAGCTTTGTCATGGCTGAAGGCAAAATCTCAACACAAAACTTTTTTTTTTTTTACAACTTGAATTTTTAGTGTGTAGGCCTTGGCAATGAGCTGACTGCCATCAATAAATAACTGACACAGCTTTTGGCCTGAGCTGGGCCATAGAACTGAGAAGGGTGTTAGATAGTTGATTGAAGGGTTGAAGACAGTTGAAGACACAGAGAGACTTAAAAAGACGGGGTAGGGGTTTTCTCTTGGCGGTGGTGGTGATAGTGGTGGTGATGATGATGTTAGTGGGTTGTGGTGTTGGTGGTGATAGTTGTGGTGATGGTGGTGGTGGTGGTGGTGATGATGTTGATGATAAGGATGGTGAGGATGATGGTGATGTTGATAATGATAGCGGTGATGATGTTGATGGCGATAGTGATGCTGATTATGTTGATGATGGTGATGGTGATGTTGATGTTGATTGTAATGTTGATGATGGTGGCAATGATGGTGATGATGATGTTGATGGCAATGCTGCTGCTGCTGATGATAATGATGATGGCAGTAATATTAATGATAATGACAACAATATTAACAACAACACTGACAATGCCTTTACAGGGTGGCTGAAGACATTCCAGGACTATTACCGGCAGCAGACCCGCAACATCTTTGAGAACATGCTGCCCAAGCTGGAGAGCGACCCCAGGCGACGCTTCATCTTCGCTGAAATCTCCTTCTTCTCCACCTGGTGGGATGAGCTGGACAGCATGAAGAGAGACCGCGTCAGAAAGTGAGTGGAGGGGGGTGGGGGGGGGGGGGAGAGAGGGAGACAGACAGACAGACAGACAGACAGAGAGAAACAGACACAGACAGACAGACAGAGAAAAAAAGACACAGACAGACAGACACAGACAGACAGAGAGAGAGAAACAGACACAGACAGACAGAGAGAGAGAAACAGACACAGACAGACACAGAGAGAGAGGGGGAGAGAGAGAGAGAGAGAAATAGAGGGAGAGAGAGAGAGAGACCAAGTCAGAAAGTGAGTGTATAAGAGGGGGAGGGAAAGAGGGGAGAGAGGGGAAGGGGGGAGAGAGAGACAGACAGACAGAGAGGGAGGGAGAGAGAGAGGGAAGAGAGAGAGATTTCCTTCTTCTCGACCTGGTGGGATGAACTGGACGCCACCAAGAGAGACCGCGTCAGAAAGTGAGTGGAGGGGGGGAGAGAGAGAGAGAGAGTGAGCTGTTGTTGTTGTTGTTGTTTGGTGATGTTAATCATGTACTGGCTCCTGTTCTGTGACACAGGCTGGTCAGTTCTGGTCAGTTGGAGATAGTGACAGGGGGGTGGGTGATGACAGACGAGGTGTTGTTGTTGTTGTTTGGTGATGTTGTTGTTAATGATGCACAGGCTGGTGACAAACGAGCTGTTGTTTTTTTTGTTTGGTGATATTGGTGTTGCTATTCTGTGACACAGGCTGGTCAGTTCGGGGCAGTTGGAGATAGTGACAGGGGTTAGGAGTTTGAAATGTCTAGTTTGGGCAGCCATTTTGGATT
>CM060349.1:4907078-4909578 GCA_030674155.1 Stramonita haemastoma
TTAATTGCTTGATTGGTTGGTTGGTTGGTTTGGGTTCACAGATCAGGAGAAGAAGACGGACATGTTTTGTCACATGATGCCCTTCTACTCATACGACGTCCCGCACTGACCCCAAAGTGTGAACAAGATGAGAAAATTTGACAACACTGCTTACACACAAGACTGGATTTATATATGTATATATATATATATATATATATATATATATATATATATATATATATATATATTATATATATATTATATATTTGTGTGTGTGTGTGTGTGTGTGTGTGTGTGTGTGTGTTGTGTGTGTGTGTGTGTGTTTATAGTCTCATCTGAAGGAATTTTGGGGGAAAGTGGAGTCGGCACAGATGTTAACTCCGGAAGAAAAATACTCTTGAACGAGATTCGAACCCGGGTCAGCAGATCACGAGTGCAGCACATCACTCTAATCACTGGGCTTTATTGTCCCCCATTTTGGAAGAGTAGGCCATATATATAAAAGAAAAAATGCCACATGAGTGCTCATTGCGTTATCCTAAAAATCCAAATAAATGAATTAAAATTTTAAAAATGTTAAATGTCAAACATTTTGATAGATCACTATATATATAAGAAATATATATATAAAGCCGCATGGGTGCTTATTCCATTATCCTCACAATCCAAATAAACGAAATTAAAAAAAAAATTTAATGTCAAGCGCTTTCATGGACCGATATATAAAAAAGGAAAGAAAAAAAAAAGAGTACTTATTCCAATATCCTCAAAATCCAAATAATTTAGGGTTTTTTGTTTGGGGGGGAAACTCAAACGCTTCCGATCATTTGATTAATTGATTGATTGGTTGCTAAAGGTTGCGGGTTCGATCCCAGCTTTCAGCTATGGCGTTGTGCCCTTGGAAAAGGCACTTTACGGCTGTTTTCTCACCCCACCCAGGTGTAAAAGGGGTACCAACCTTGTGTTGGGGGTTAACCCTGCAATAGACTGGCGTCCTATCCAGGGGGGAGTCTATGACTCTCAGTCGCTTAACGCCACAGAAACCGGGATAAGCACCGGCCTGATGAGCTCAGGACAGACTTTAACTTAACTTTAACTTGACTGGTTGGTCTGTTGTGGTCACAGATCAGGAGAAGAAGACGGACATGTTCTGTCACATGATGCCGTTCTACTCGTACGACGTGCCCCACACCTGTGGCCCTGACCCCAAGGTCTGCTGTCAGTTTGACTTTCGCCGTCTGCCGGGAGGCCGCCACAACTGCCCCTGGAAGGTGCCCCCTGTGCCCATCAACATCAACAACGTCGCTGACAGGTTGGTATGGTGGGGTGGTTGGGGTGTGGTGGGTATTAGTGTAGTGTAGTGTGCCTCCTGTACCCATCAACGACAGGTCAGTGTGGGGTGGGATTTTTTAATTTATTTTTATTCTTTTATATCGAGGATAACAGAATAAGCAATCATGTGCTTTTTTTCATCCGGTCCCTGTGTGTATGCAGTTTTTGTAAATATTGTCATCTGTTCTCACTGGCACACAATGGCCTACTCTTACGAAAAGCGGAACAGGATTTAACGTGTGCGCAAGATGTTCTGCGTGCGTTCGCACACGGGGCCTCGGTTTAAAGTCTCATCCGAAGGACTTGTGGGGAGAGTGGAGTCAGCACTGATGTTAACTCCAGGAGAAAAATCTCCTTGACCGGAATCAAACCCAGGTCGTCAAATTGCCAGCACAATGTTCTGACCACTAGGCTATCCGTCCCCTTGTGTGTGTGTGTGTGTGTGTGTGTGTGTGTGTGTGTGTGTGTGTGTGTGTGTGTGTGTGTGTGAGTGTGTGTGTTTGTGTGCATGCATGTGCACACACATGCACGCGCATGTATGTGTGTATGTATCTGTGCGTGCATGTGAGTGTCTATATATGTATCTGTGTGCATTTGTGTGTGAGTGCATACACGTACATCTGTCAGTGTCTCTGGATGCATTTCCATGTATATGTATGCATGCATACATATGCACACATGTAAACACACACATGCCTACATCTACACACACACACACATGTGTTTCCAGGGCCCTGATGTTACTGGACCAGTACCGCAAGAAAGCCCAGCTGTACAAGACGAACGTTGTGCTGGCCCCACTGGGCGATGACTTTCGCTACGACAAGGCGGACGAATGGGATCTGCAGTTCACCAACTACCAACGCCTCTTCGACTACATCAACTCCCACCCTGAACTCGGGGCTGAGGTGCGTGGGGGTGGGGGTGTGGGGGGGATGGGGTAGGTGGGACGGGGAGTTTGGGGGGCGGTGGGGGTGATTTGATTTATCTGGTTTGATTTATTCTTTTAGAAGGAGAGGGGAGGAGAGTGTATGGGTGTGTTTTGTGTGTGGTTTCTCTGTGTGTGTAGGAGATTGGGGGTGGGGGGGGGTGGGGGGGGGTTTAGGGAGGAGGTGGGTTTGGGATGGTGGGGGTGGGGAAGGAGGGGGTGTGTGTGTCGTGTGCTGGCCCCACTGGGCGATGACTT
>CM060349.1:4912078-4923469 GCA_030674155.1 Stramonita haemastoma
CTTTCTCTTTCTGTTTTCATCTTTTACTGGCAGCAGTGGTAAGCCACAGGAATATTTACCTATTCATAGGTCTGCAATGGACACTTCTGAATTCTAAAAAGTGTCTTGCTCTTACCACAGAGGGTGAGTGAGGTTGCAATCACTGCCGGGACCTCTGATGAAAGCTCAACCAGGAGCTGAAACTGAATGTGGTGGTGGTGGTGTTTTTATTGTTGTTGGTGGTGGTGTTATTCTTGTTGCTGCTGCTCTTGTTGTTGTTGTTATCTTTAAGAATCATTTTACCCCATGAACACAGGGTCGCTTTGGCACACTGTCAGACTACTTCACGGCGGTTCATGAGGAGATGGCCTCCTCCCCCTCCCCCCCCTCCTTCTTCCCCTCCCTCAGCGGCGATTTCTTCACCTACGCCGACCGCAACGACCACTACTGGAGCGGCTACTTCACCTCCCGCCCCTTCCACAAACACCTGGACAGGGTGCTGGAGGCCAACCTCAGGTGTGTGTGGGTTTTTTGTTTTTTTATTTGTTCTTTGGTTTTGTTTTGTTTTTTTGGTTGTTTTTTTTTGGTTTTTGTTTTTTTTTTGGTTTTGTTTTTTTTTGGTTTTTTTTTTTTTTTTTGGGGGGGGGGGGGTTTGCTGCCTCGTCTTCTGTGATGGCTTTGTCCTGCTGTTCCCACGCCGCTCATTTCAATCTCCCCGCACAGCCATACCCAGAATTGTTACGTCTGATCCTCAGGATCGGCGGTCCACAGGGAGCCCATCAATATTAGGCCGCCGTGGCCCAGGCCTATTATTATTATTATTATACATGGAATTTGTATAGCGCTATCTCTTGTAAAGACAAATCAAAGCGCTTGCATTTGACCTACAGAGCCACAGATCATGCTGCCACCATGCTGCCTATGCCCGAAGGATCACAGCCTCCAACTTCCCCTATGTGTGGCTGACTCACTGACAGACTCTTTCACTCACTCACTCACTCACTCACTCACTCACTTACTAACTGACTTACTGACTAACTAACTTTACTCACCAACTCTCTAACTGACTCACTGCCTGTTTCCATTCCCTCCCAGGTCAGCGGAGATTCTCTTCACCCTGGCTCAGGCATATATGCCCGGAGGCACACAGCCTCCAACTTCTCACTGACTGACTGACTGTTTTAACTGACTGACTCACTCACTCACTCACTGACTTACTGACTCATTAACTGACTCTCTAACTGACTCTCTAACTGACTCATTCACTGACTAACTGACCGACTGACTCATGTGTGTGTGAGTGCTTATCCTATTATCCTCGATATAAAAGAATAAAATAAAATAAATTTTAAAAATATTTAAAAATTTAAAATAAAAATAAAACTCACTGACATGGTCACTAACTAACTGGATTTGATCCCCAGGTCAGTGGAGATTCTCTTCACTCTGGCCCAGGCGTACGTCCGAAGGAACACAGCCTCCAACTTCTGACTCACTCACTCACTCACTGACTTACTCACTATCTCTCTAACTGACTCTGTGACTAACTCACTAACTTACTGACTCTTTAACTGACTATCTGACTCTCTTACTGACTGACTCACTAACTAACTAGCTAACTAGCTAACTCACTCACTGACTCACTGACTCCCTAACTACCTAACTGCCTACTTCCATCCCCCCATATCAACTTCTGACTGACTCACTCACTCACACACTCATTGACTCTCTATCTGACTCTCTAACTGACTCACTCACTCACTCACTCACTCTCTGACTCACTAACTGGATTTGATCCCCAGGTCAGCGGAGATTCTCTTCACCCTGGCCCAGGCGTTATGCGCGGAGACACACAGCCTCCAACTTCCCCTCTGTGTCGCTGATGCAGAAGCTGGTCACCGCTCGCCGCAGTCTGGGGCTGTTCCAGCATCATGACGGCATCACAGGCACCGCCAAAGACCCTGTCGTCAATGACTACGGCAAGAGGTCAGGGGGTCAATTGGATGGATGAGGTGTGGGTGGATGGGTGGCTGATTGATTTTTACAGGATGGGGAGGGGTGGGTATAAGGGGGGAATGTCGTCACCATCCCAGCTTTGTCAGTTGGTCAGAGTGTGATCTACATAGTGTGTGTGTGTGGGTGGGGGGGGGGGTGTTTGTGTGTGTGGTGTGTGTGTGGTGTGTGTTTGTGTGGTGTGTGTGTGTGTGCATGTGTGTGTTTGTGTGTGTGTGGTGTGTGTGTATGTGTGTGTGTGTGTGGTGTGTGTGTGTGTGTGTGTGTGGGCCTGTGTGTGTGCGTGTGTGTATCTCTGTGTGTGCGTGTGTATCTGTGTGTGTGTGTGTGTGTGTGTGTGTGCGCATGTGCATGTGCATGTATATGTGTGTTTCACATGCACGTGTGTGTGTTGTGCAGGATGCTGGAGGGTCTGACAGGGGCCAAGCAGGTGATGGCGGAGTCAGCAGCATTCCTGTCCTCACAGGACAAGTCGGCCTACAAGTACGACCCCTCTGCTCCACTGCTGGACCTGGTCAGTTCACTTCAATGCTGCACTTCAGTGCACTTCACTTCAATGCACTGCACTGCACTTTACTTCCCTTAAGTTCACTTTATTTCACCACTTCAGATCAATTTTCACTGCATTTCACTTCACTTTAGTTCACTTTTGTTCACTTCACTTCACTTTAGTTCACTTCATTTTAGTTCACTTTTGTTCACTTCACTTCACTTTAGTTCACTTCATTTTTAGTTCACTTTTGTTCACTTCACTTCACTTTAGTTCACTTCATTTTAGTTCACTTTTGTTCACTTCACTTCACTTTAGTTCACTTCACTTCGTTTCACTTCAGTTTAGTTCATATCACTTTAGTTCATTTCACTTCAGTTAAGTTCATTTCACTTCAGTTTAGTTCATTTCACTTCAGTTTAGTTCATTTCACTTCAGTTTAGTTCATTTCACTTCACTTTAGTTCATTTCACTTCACTTTAGTTCATTTCACTTTAGTTCATTTCACTTCACTTTAGTTCATTTCACTTCAGTTTAGTTCATTTCACTTCAGTTAGTTCATTTCACTTTAGTTCATTTCACTTTAGTTCATTTCACTTCACTTTAGTTCACTTCACTTTAGTTCATTTCACTTCACTTTAGTTCATTTCACTTTAGTTCATTTCACTTCAGTTTAGTTCATTTCACTTCACTTTAGTTCATTTCACTTTAGTTCATTTCACTTCACTTTAGTTCACTTCACATCACTTTACTTTGTGGTCATAGAGGAGTGAGGCATCAGAGACCTCAGCTTCTCTAGGGGCCAGCATATTGAGGGCGGCGCCCATCTCCTCTCCCTCGCTGCTTTACCTTCCCTGACCCTAAAGAGGGCAGGTACCCATTGACAGACAGCTGGGTGAACTGGGGGGACTGTGCTGAAGCCAAGGCGCGCACACGGTCACCCATCCAACTGGTAACCATGCTCAGTGCTGCTTAACATTGGCTGGGGGAAAGCGAGCGCTCTAACCACTGAGGTTTCCTATTCCCTACACATGTATATAGATATGTATATATACATGAAGGGATGTAAGGCACGGGGCAGGTCTGCTCTTGAACTTGACCTGGGAGATGGTAAAAAAAAATCTGCCCCCACCCCCACCCCTACCTAAAATTGGGCAGATACTGCTTCCGAGATTAGGAACCCAGGACGTCATAGACCCATGGGAGGGATTGGAGTCAAACCTTCCTTGTCTTTTGTTGGGAAAAAAACAACAATAACAACCACCACCACCACCAAAGCCAGCCCAGCCTTTGGCAGAACATAGGACACTGGAGTGTCAGCATTCTCTTTCAGTCATTAATTTTCGGCTGGAATATACTACACTGGAGTGTCAGCATTCTCTGAGCTTTCTTAGTAGGTAGTGCCAGCCCCCAGGAAATACTGTTATCACCGCTGAAAAATGGCCATTTTCCGGTCTTTTCACCTACTCATTATTCTGCTTCTGTTTTACTGATTAACGATCGTGGTGAGTGTGTGTGTGTGTTGTGTGTGTGTGTGTGTGTGTGTGTGTGTGTGTGTGTGTGTGTGTGTGTGTGTGTGTGTGTGTGTGCGTGCGCACAATTCTGTGTGGATGTGTATATGTGTGAGTGTTTATCTTTCTTCAATTTACTGTCTCTTCATCCAAGTGATATTGGGGTGTGTGTGTGTTTGGTTATTTTCAATTTTACGTCTCTTCACAAAAAGTGTGTGTGTGTGTGGGGGGGGGGGGGGGGGGAGGTCTTCAATTTTATGTCTCTTCACAAAAAGTGTGTGTGTGTGTGTGTGTGTGTGTGCGTGTGTGTGTGTGTGTGTGGTCTTCAATTTTATGTCTCTTCACAAAAAGTGTGTGTGTGTGTGTGTGTGGTCTTCAATTTTATGTCTCTTCACAAAAAGTGTGTGTGTGTGTGCGCGTGTGTGTGTGGTCTTCAATTTTATGTCTCTTCACAAAAGTAGTGTGTGTGTGTGTGTCAAGTCAAAGTCAAAGTCAAAGTCAAATTTTTATTTACAGATGGTACATTGAGTAAGCAAAACAATTGCTTTTTTTCATCAAGCCATCTACAAAGAAAAGTATGTAAGAAAATGAAAAAGAAAAATATCAACAATAATGACAACGACAATGATAACAGCAATAAAGAGGACTAAAATGATAATCTCAGAAAACTAGCCAACTACACACATCTTAAGCAAAATTTTAGCAATATATCAATATTTAAACATTTCAATATTCAAAATGCATAATTACTAATAAACACTTGTTATCGACCAATCACCCACCCATGCCTGCTATTATTTATGTGTGTGTGTGTGTGTGTGTGTGTGTGTGTGTGTGTGTGTGTGTGTGTGCATGCATGCATGCATGTGTGCGTGCATGTGTGCAGGATGAAAAGCGCGATGATCATGACAGTCTGCCCTACAAACCTGTCATCAGTTTGAATGACCAGCCCACGTGAGTTGAAATTTTGTGCTGTTGTGGTTTTTTGTTGTTGTTGTTATTTTGTTTTTCTTTGGGTTTTTTTTTCTTTTCTAAATTGTCAGACAGTTTTGATGAAAGGGGATGTGTACACTTTTGTGTATCTTTAAGGCTGGATGCTCACACGCACGCACGCACACACATTCTTTTATTTTGAGGATAATGGAATAAGCACTCATGTGCTTTTTTTACATCCAGTCCCCGTGTGTATGCAGTTTTGTCAATGTTGTCATCTTTTCCCACCGGGCAGCACACAATGGCCTACTCTTCCGAAAAGCAGAACAGGTTTTAGCATGTGCGCAAGACGTTCTGCGTGCATTTACACATGGGATCTTAGTTTATAGTCTCATCCGAAGGACTTTTTGGGAGGATGGAGTTGGCACTGATATATGGCTGTGTGTGTGTGTGTGTGTGTGTGTGTGTGTGTGTGTGTGTGTGTGTGTGTGTGTGTGTGTGTGTGTGTGTGCATGTGTGTGTGTGTGCATTGTTCAACTTATTTGTGTTTATTTTCTTTTTTTTTAATTCTTTTATTTTGAGGATAATGGAATGAGTTTGTGTGCATATGTGTGAATGTGTGTTTGTGTGTGTGTGTGTGTGTGCATGTGTGTGCGTGCGTGCGTGCGTGCATGCGTGCGTGCATGTGTGATGTGTGTGGTGTTAATGTGTGTGTGTGTGTACATATGTGTGTGTGTTAATGTGTGTGTTGATGTGTGTGTGTGTGTGTGTGTCTGTGAGTGTTCTCTTCTTCAGTTTAACGTCCTTCCACAAAATAGTGATATCAGACATGTGTGTTTGTGTGCGTGTGGCTCTCTGTGTGACTGTGTGTGCGCGCATGCATGCAAATTTTGTAATTTGGTATCTTCTGATAAAAATATGTTATTAAAACTTAGCAAACTCATACTTAAGAGTAAAGTTGCATGACATTAATGAAAAGGTTGACTATATTTTTATTTCTGTGAAATTCTGTGTATGAACGTAGTCTATCAATGCAAATTATATATGTTACAGTTGATTTTGTTTGAAATCCTCCATGCCCCAAGAGGGGTCAAAGGCGAATTAATTCTTGAATCTTGAAAATCTTACACGTGTGTTTATAAAACAGGCCAGTGGTGATCTACAACTCGCTGGGGCAGCAGCGGTCCCAGCTGGTGACGGTGTGGATTTCTCAGGCCGCGGTGGAGGTTAAAGATCCCTGGGGCAACGTGGTGCACAGCCAGACACAGCTGCGCTGGGACCCCAGGGTGCACACCCAGCCTGACCCCAACAAGTACATGGTGAGGAGAGGGAGAGAGGGGAGGGAGGGAGCTGGCCAAAAAAATAATAAGTAAATGAAAAAAAAAAAAAATTGATAATTAAAAAAAAAGCTACAGCTCTGTGTCTGTGTGTGAGGGGGGGGGGGGGGGGTGAGGTGTGTGTGTGTGTGTCTGTGTGTGTGTGTAGGTGTGTATTGGTGTTGTGTGTGTGTGTGCATGTGTGTTACTGTTGTGTGTGTGTGTGTAGGTGTGTGTTGGTGTTGTGTGTGTGTGTAGGTGTGTGTGTGTGTGCTAGTGTGGTACTGTTGTGTGTGTAGGTGTGTGTTGGTGTTGTGTGTGTGTAGGTGTGTGTGTGTGTGTTAGGTTGTGTGTGTTACTGTTGTGTGTGCATGTGTGTGTAGGTTGTGTGTGTGTAGGTTGTGTGATTGTGTGAGTGTGTGTGTATGCGTGTGTGCTGCTGTTGTGTGTGTGTGTGTGTGTGTGTTAATGTTGGTATGCAGCTGATGACGTTTCTTACCTGATGTTTGTCACTGTGGCTGATGAATGAACGAATCCTGACTGTGAGAGCTAAGAGGCTCCTCTCAGCTGCTAATTAGCCCAGCCCAGCCCAGCCCAGATGGGGCCAGCTGGTGCTATTTATTTATAGCAGGAACTGACCGCACACGGACTAGGTAAAAAGAAGGAGCACGCTAAATTTAGCACTCTTGACAAGGCCTTACTGAGTGATATTGGATTTGTGCTGCACTGTGGCGTGGGGGTGGTGACGATGTTTTTCACTTGTTTTGTTTTCCCAGGTGTCGTTCGTGGCGGAGGTTCCAGCCTTGGGGCTGGCCACCTACACGCTGAGGGCCGTGGGCAAGGGGGACAACCCTCACAACCACCTGGCCTCCACCACCTTCCTCCACGCAGCCAACGTGAAACCCCAGTGAGTGTGATGGGGGGGGGGGGGGGGGGGGTAGGTGGTGGTTGGGGGGTGGTGGTAATGGTGGTGGTGGTAATTCAAATTCAAAATACTTTATCTCTAAAACAGAGAATGATGGTGGTGGTGGTGGTGGGTGGTGGTGATGATGATTATGGTGGTGGTGGTAGTGATGATGATGATGGGGGGGAGGTGCTTGTTGCACTGCCTGTTTTGTCTTGTGTTCATGTTTTGTCATTTCATTGGGGACATTGCTGTATGTGGTTTGTGTTGTGTTGTATAATATCGTAATATCTCTCTCCTGTCTAACAAACAAAAAATAAAGAATCCTGTGTCTGTGTATGTGTGTGTGTTGACAGTGAGGTTTCTTTGGTGATGTCAATCTCTCTCTCTTGTCCACTAAAAAAAACCAAATCCTCCATGTGTGTCTGTGTGTACAGTGAGTTGTTCTCGGTGAGGTCAGAGGGCAGCAGCACGGAAGACTTCACCATCAGGAATTCTCTGCTGGAAGCCACCTTCCACGCCAACACTGGACTGCTCAAGGTGAGACACGGGTCCAAAAGTGGCCCAAATCATGGTTTTTTAGAATAAAAAATTGCTGGATACATTTATGGAGATTTCCCTGTGTGAAAAAATAAAGAATTCAGATCATACAATATGTCTGTAGAAACAGGTGACTCATACTTGTTATAGATAAAAAGGTTTAGGAGTTTGAATTGTTGAATTTTGGCGGCCGTATTGGATTGTTTCCATGGCAATAGAGCACAAAACGGAGTAATTCTTTGATTTTTGTGCTTTACAAGTGATGCCCTTTCAATACATGGAGGCATGACTTTTGACATGATTTTGTAAACAAAATTTCATCAGTTTCGACCCCCATGTCCCACCTTCAGGTATGTACCCCTGCCCTCTCCTTTTCTCTCTCCTCTCCCCATGTGGTGTGGTGGTGGTGGTGGTGGTGGTGGTGGTGGTGGTGGTGGTGGTGGTGGTGGTGGTGGTGGTGGTGGTGGTGGTGGTGGTGGTGGTGGTGGTGGTGGTGGTGGTGGTGGTGGTGGTGGTGGTGGTGGTGGTGGTGGTGGTGGTGGTGGTGGTGGTGGTGATGATGATGATGATGATGATAACGATGATGATGATAACGATGATGATGATAACGATGATGATGATGATGATGATAACGATGATGATGATGGTGATGATGATGATAGTGATGATGATGATGATATGTAGGAAGCCACCTTCCACACCAACACTGGACTGCTGAAAGTATGTACCCCTGCCCTCTCCTTTTCTCTCTCTCCCCTCCCCCCCACATGTTGATAATGATGGTGGTGGTGATGATTGTGATGGTGTAGGTGGTAGTGGTGGTGGTGATGTTTAGTGGTGGTGGTGGTGTTGATAATGTTTGGTGGTGTTGATGTTTGACGGTGTTGATGTTTGGTGGTGGTGTTTCATTGTTGTTGTTGATAGGTATTGATGTTGATCTTGTTGATTGGTATTGATGTTGATGTTGCTGTGTGTCACAGTCGGTGAAGACACTGGCTACAGGCGTGGTGACACGCATGGAAGTGGAGTTTGTTCTGTACGGCACAACGCGTGCCAAAGACAAGTCAGGCGCCTACCTCTTTCTGCCCGACGGCCTGGGAGAGGTGAGGGGGGGGGAGGGTGTGGAGTGAGATGGACTTTGTGTGTGGTGGTGGGGGGGTGGGTGTGGTGTGCATTAAGCTAGATGGACATAGTGTGTGGTATGGTGTGGGTGGGGTGGGATGATGTGATGTGTGGTGTGGGGTGGTGTTTGTTTTAGCTGATGGTTTGAAATGGTTGTTTATCATTGTAGTGTATGTGAATTTGTTGAGGGGGGGTGTGCATATATTGTTTTGTGTGTGTTGTGTTATATATGTGTGTGTGGAGCGAGATGGACATTGTGTGTGATGGGGGGAGGGGGGGGGGCACATGACACCTCACGCACCAAAGACAAGTTTGGCGCCTGCCTCTTTCTGTCTGATGGCGTGGGGTAGGTGCGTGTGTGTGTGTATGGAGCCAGATGGACAGTGTGTGGGGTGCGGTGTGGTGTGAGGTGGTGTGGTGTGGTGGGGTGTGGTGTTTTGTTTTAGCTGATGGTGTGAAATGGTTGTTTATTATTGTAGTGTGTGTGAATTTGTTAAGGGGAGGGGGGTGTGGAGGGGGCGTTGAGTGTATGTGCATGTATGCATCTGCAGATGGAGTGCGGCAGACAAGACAAGGAAGGCTTTCCACACGTACATGTGCACATATAGACATACAACGTGTGTGTGTGTTGTTTTATTTATTTATTTATTTATTGATATAAAAGAACAAATAAATAAAACAATACACACACACACACACTAATACCCACACACACGCGACACAAACACCCCCCCTCCCCCAAAACAGACATACATATAAAGACAGAGACACAGATTATAAGATGTAAGATGTTGGTGTCATTCATGTCTCAGGTGATCTCCAGTAACAACCAGTTGATCCGCATCACACGTGGCCCCATGGTGTCAGAGGTCAGGGTCATGACCCCCTACGTTCAACACGTCGTCAGGCTTATCAACACTCCGGGTAGGTTGTGGGGGGAGAGGGATTGTTATTATGGGGGAGGGGGGTGGTAAGTAGTATGTGGTATGTATAACAACACATGCAGCGTGTGTATGTGTGTGGAGTGAATGTGTGTGTGTGTATGTGTGTGGAGTGAATGTGTGTGTGTGTGGAGTGAATGTGTGTGTGTGTGTGGGAGTGAATGTGTGTGTGTGTGTGGAGTGAATGTGTGTGTGTGTGTGGAGTGAATGTGTGTGTGGAGTGAATGTGTGTGTGGAGTGAATGTGTGTGTATGTGTGTGGAGTGAATGTGTGTGTGTGTGGAGTGAATGTGTGTGTGTGTGGAGTGAATGTGTGTGTGTGTGGAGTGAATGTGTGTGTGTGTGTGGAGTGAATGTGTGTGTGTGTGTGGAGTGAATGTGTGTGTGTGTGTGGAGTGAATGTGTGTGTGTGTGGAGTGAATGTGTGTGTGTGTGTGGAGTGAATGTGTGTGTGTGTGTGGAGTGAATGTGTGTGTGTGTGGAGTGAATGTGTGTGTGTGTGTGGAGTGAATGTGTTGTGTATTGTGTGTGGAGTGAATGTGTGTGTGTGTGTGGAGTGAATGTGTGTGTGTGTGTGGAGTGAATGTGTGTGTGTGTGTTGTGTGTGGAGTGAATGTGTGTGTGTGTGGAGTAAAGTGTGTGGTTGTGTGTGTGGAGTGAATGTGTGTGTGTGTGGAGTGAATGGGTGTGTGTGTGTGGTGTGTGTGTGTGTGTGGAGTGAATGTGTGTGTGTTGTGTGTGTGGAGTGAATGTGTGTGTATGTGTGTGGAGTGAATGTGTGTGTGTGTGGAGTGAATTGTGTGTGTGTGTGTGGAGTGAATGTGTGTGTGTGTGTGTGGAGTGAAGTGTGTGTGTGTGTGGAGTGAATGTGTGTGTGTGTGGAGTGAATGTGTGTGTGTGTGGAGTGAATGTGTATGTGTGTGTGGAGTGAATGTGTGTGTGTGTGTGGAGTGAATGTGTGTGTGTGTGGAGTGAATGTGTGTGTGTGTGTGGAGTGAATGTGTGTGTGTGTGTGGAGTGAATGTGTGTGTGTGTGGAGTGAGTGTGTGTGTGTGTGTGGAGTGAATGTGTGTGTGTGTGTGGAGTGAATGTGTGTGTGTGTGTGAGTGGTGTGTGTATTGTGGATGAATGCGTGTGTGTGTGGAGTGAATGTGTGTGTGTGTGGAGTGAATGTGTATGTGTGTGTGGAGTGAATGTGTGTGTGTGTGTGGATTGAATGTGTGTGTGTGTGGATTGAATGTGTGTGTGTGTGGATTGAATGTGTGTGTGTGTGTGGAGTGAATGTGTGTGTGTGTGTGTAGAGTGAATGTGTGTGTGTGTGCGGGCGGGTGCCTTGCTCTGCATCTGTTTGGTGTATGAATGTGCTGCAGTGTGTCTGTTTTTATACAAGTTGTGTGGGTCTGTGTGTCTTTTTTTCTGTCTGTATGTATAGATGTGTGTCTGTGAATGTCTGTCTGTGTCTCTGTGTTTATATTTATGTGTGTGTAGTGTGCAGTCGAGTGCTGCTGTAGTATGTAGTAACACAACACAACATGACCTGTACTGTTGTGTGTGTGTCATTGTCCTCAGGCATAGACGGTCTGTCTCTGGACGTCCACAACATCGTGGACATCCACACCCTCAACAACAGAGAAATCTCTCTG
>CM060349.1:4923569-4936069 GCA_030674155.1 Stramonita haemastoma
ACACTACACTACACTACACTACACTACACTACACTACACTACACTTCACTTCACTTCACTACACTACACTACACTACACTACACTACACTACACTACACTACACTACACTACACTACACTACAGTGCACCGCACTGCACCGCACCGCACCGCACTACACTACACTACACTACACTACACTACACTACACTCCACTACACTCCACTACACTACACTACACTACACTACACTACACTACACTACACTCCACTACACTCCACTCCACTCCACTACACTCCACTACACTACACTACACTACACTACACTACACTACACTTCACTTCACTACACTACACTACACTACACTACACTACACTACACTACATTACACTACAGTGCACCGCACTGCACCGCACCGCACCGCACTACACTACACTACACTACACTACACTACACTACACTACACTACACTACACTACACTACACTACACTGCACTGCACTGCACTGCACTGCACTCCACTGCACTTCACTGCACTCCACTACACTACACTACACTACACTACACTACACTACACTCCACTACACTACACTACACTACACTACACTACACTACACTACACTACACTACACTCCACTCCACTACACTACACTACACTACACTACACTACACTCCACTCCACTCCACTCCACTCCACTACACTACACTACACTACACTACACTACACTACACTACACTCCACTACACTCCACTCCACTACACTCCACTCCACTCCACTACACTACACTACACTACACTACACTACACTCCACTCCACTACACTACACTACACTACACTACACTACACTACACTACACTACACTACACACTACAGTTTCCGTTCTTCCTTTTGTATGTTAGCAGCTGGTGCATCACACACACACACACACACACACACACACACACACACACACACACACACACACACACACACACACATCTCTCTCTCTCTCTCTCTCTCTCATCAGATATATATATATATATATATATATATATATATATATAATATATATATATATATAATATATATATATGTATATGTATATATGTATAACACATGCACATACCACACACCACACCACACCACACACACACTCACACACCACACACACACACACACACACACACACACACACACACACACACACACACACACACACACACAACACACACACACACACACACACAACATACAGAGAGAGAGAGAGAAGAGAGAGAGAGAGAGAGAGAGAAGAGAGAGAGAGAGAGAGAGAGAGAGAGAGAGAGAGAGAGAGAGAGGCCCCTTTGTGCTTGCTCTCTGGTTCCTATGTTCATTATCATGTAAACGATCTGCCCTGTATAGCGATGCCAATAGAGATTAACTACACCTTTTTTTCCCCTTTGTGAGGTCACAGTGAAAGCACCACTTTACTTGGAAATTTTTGCTTTTGTGTGAGGTCATGGGTGAAACAGCACTTGGTTTGTGAGATTGTTCCGTTGTGTGAGGTCACAGTGAAAACAGCACTTGGTTTGTGAGATTGTTCCCGTTGTGTGAGGTCACAGTGAAAACAGCACTTGGTTTGTGAGATTGTTCCCGTTGTGTGAGGTCACAGTGAAAACAGTACTTGGTTTGTGAGATTGTTCCCGTTGTGTGAGGTCACAGTGAAAGCCCCACTTTACTTGGACATTTTTCCCGTTGTGTGAGGTCAGAGGGAGACCAGCCCTTTGGATTTTTTCCCTTTGTGTTATGTCATGGGTGAAAACAACACTTGGTTTGCAGATTTTTCTCTTTGTTTGAGGTCAGAATGGAAACAACACTTCATTTGGATTTTTTTTTTTGCTTTGTGTGAGGTCTGGGTGAAAACAGCACTTGGTTTGCACATTTTCCCCATTGTGTGAGGTCACAGTGAAAACAGGAATTTGAGATGTTTTCTTTGTGTGAGGTCAGAGTGACCTAAGTGTGTGTAGCACACGGGAACCCGTTTCATTGTCTCATCCGAAAGACTAGCACCCAGACCACCACTCGCAGTCTAGTGAATGGGGAAAAGTTTCGGGCACAAACGGGAATGGAACCACCACACACTTTGAACCTGGACTTTTGGCTTTCTAGGCAGGTGTGTTACCTCTGGACCACCGAGCCACCCGCTGTTTTTCTGTTTATCGATGATTGAAGGTGAATGGTGTATTGTTGTCAATCAATGACTGAATTTGAATGGTGTATTTCTGTCTATCAATGATTGAATGTGGATAGTTACCCACTAAAAACCATCGGATGAGACTATAAACCGAGGTCCTCGTGTGCGAACGCACGCAGAACATCTTGCGCACACGAGTGAGTGCTTATTCCATTACCCTCGATATAAATGAAAGAATGAATAAATGAATAAATAAAGCAGCAGAGAAAAGGATCATTGTAGCATAACGGTCTGTCTGGCTGGACCCCACAAGTAATGGTTGAATCATTCACACACCATAGACTGCTGTTGCTTGTGGTTTGTTTCACTGGGGAAATATAGATCTACATATCGATTTCAGCCTGCCTGCCTGCCTGCCTGCCTGCCAAACACAGTCAAATTCAACATGTCCTAATTCTTCTTTTTTATATGTTGTAATTCCCCCTGCATGACTTAACTCGTTTGGTTCGTCTGCGCTTGCTACTGTTGCTGATGGTGGTGGTGATGGTGGTGATGGTGGGGGTGGTGTGGGGTGTGGTGGTGTGGTGATGGTGGTGGTGATGGTGGTGGTGGTGGTGGTGGTGGTGGTGGTGATGATGATGGTGGTGGTGATGGAGGTGGTGGTGGTGGTGATGATGATGATGATGATGATACTGCTGCTGCTGCTGCTTCTGCTGCTGCTTCTGCTGCTGCTGCTGCTGCTGCTGATTTTCAGAACCTGTTGGTTTGTTTGAGCTCATAGCTATGTATAGGTTCTTAGTTTAAACATTATTTATTCCAGAAAAGTGTCCCCCAAAAAACACAATCATGCCTTGAACAGGACAACAAGAGAAATTTATGATAGTCCTGTCATAGTCACACTGGCTAGGTAGGTTGCTGTTATCCTTGTTGTTATTGTGGTGGTGGAAGACTTTTGAAATTTGATGTTAAAGCTGTGCTGTACAATTGCTTTATTCTTTTCTTTTATTTCTATAGTTTTAAAGGTTAAAAAGGTAATGGTGTCCCATAGCCTGTGTGGTCGTTGGAGAGCGAAGCGTCCGAGACCTCAGCTTCTCTAGGGGCCAGCATGTTGAGGGCGGCACCCATCTCCTCTCCCTCGCTGCTTTACCTTCTCTGACCCTAAAGAGGGCAGGTACCCATTTACAGCTGGGTGAACTGGGGGGGACTGTACTGAAGCCAAGGCGTGCAAATGGTCACCCATCCAACTGGTAACCACGCTCGACGCTGCTTAACTTAACTGGGGGAAAGCGAGCGCTCTGACCACTGAGCTATCTATCGTTTAATCTGTCTGATAATATCACGTTTGCGAAAAAGCCGTTAAATGAATAAAAGATTCATCTATGGTAACGGCAGGTTTTTCAGCCTGAAATGCGAAATGCTTTGCTCCCAGGGGAGATTTCGCTGTGGTGCTGTAAGCGTTGTACATATATATTTGACAGTGAAGTTTTTCTGTCTAGTGTCGTTGTCTATTTTCTACACTTTGGTCTAGTGTATGGTGTTTCTGTTTGGGTTTTTTTTTCTCAAGAATTTGCTCTGGTCCTATGTAGGGTGTTTGTTTTTGTTTTTTGTTTTGTATTTGACAGTGAAATTTTCCTGCTTAGTATAGTTGCTTATTTCTCACACTTATCCCGTGAAGGTTGTTTGTTTTCGTTTTGTTTTTGTTTTTATATTTGACAGTGAAATTTTCCTGTCTACTATAGTTGCCTGTCTATCACTCTGGTCCGGTGTAAGGTGTGTCTTTTGTTTGGTTTGGTTTTGTTATTCGACTGTCCAGTTTTCCACCCTGGTATGGTCTGGTCAGCTCCGGCCGTTATGTGTTGACCACAGCACACACTGACCTTGTCTGTCTGTCTGTCTGTCTTCTTGTCTGCCTGTCTGCTCGTCTGCCTGTCTGTCTGTCTGCATGTCTGTCTGCCTGCCTGCCTGTCTGTTTGTCTGTCTGCTCGTCTGCCTGTATGTCTGTCTGCATGTCTGTCTGCCTGCCTGCCTGCCTGCCTGTCTGTTTGTCTGTCTGCTCGTCTGCCTGTATGTCTGTCTGTCTGCCTGCCTGTGTCTGCCTGCCTGTCTCCCTGTCTGCCTATCTGCCTGTCTGCCAGTCTATCTGCCTGTATGTCTGTCTGTCTGCCTGCCCGTGTCTGCCTGCCTGTCTCCCTGTCTGCCTGCCTGCCTGCCTGTCTGTTTCTGTTTGTCTTTCTGTCTGCCTATCTGCCTGCCTGCCTGTCTGCCTGCCTGCCTGCCTGTCTGTTTCTGTTTGTCTTTCTGTCTGCCTATCTGCCTGCCTGCCTGTCTGCCTGCCTGTCTGCCTGTTCTTGATACTGGTTGCCTTATTGGGTTGATCTTGCTGGTGCCAGATTTCGATTGCTGATTTATTCATGTTGAAGTCAATATTTAGATTGACATTTTGTTATTGTTTCCATTTGTCACTGAAAACTCTCACTCTCACTCTGTCTCTCTCACTCTCTCTCTCTCTCTCTCTCTCTCTCTCTCTCTCTCTCTCTCTCTCTTCTCTCTCTCTTCTCTCTCTCTCTCTCTCTCTCTCCTCTCTCTCTCTCTCTCTCTCTCTCTCCCTCTCTCTCTGTCTGCCTGCCTGCATGCCTGTATACCTGCCAGCCTACCTGCCCCCACAAACAGACGGACAGACGGACAGACAGACCGTTGGTCGGTCAAGTGCTTTGTTCAACAGTGGACAAGTAGTGTTGGATAGCTAAGTCTCTGTGGTCTACAACGTTGTAGAAGTGGCTTGTCAACATTGTCCACAGAGAGTGGCTACCGCCATACAGAGAGAGAGAGGGGGGGGGGGGGGGAGAGAGAGAGAGAGAGAGAGAGAGAGAGAGAGAGAGAGAGAGAGGAGAAGAGACATAGAAACAGAGAAAGAGAGACAGTGATAAAGAGAGAGAGAGGGGGGGGGACAAAGACAGACAAAGAAACAGAGAGAGAGAGAGAAAGAGAGAGAGAGAGAGGGGGGGGGACAAAGACAGACAAAGAAACAGAGAGAGAGAGAGAAAAGAGAGAGAGAGAGAGAGAGGAGAGAGAGAGAGAGAGAGAGAGAGGGAGGGAGGGAGGGAGGGAGGGAGGAGAGAGAGGAGAGAGAGGAGAGAGAGAGAGAGAGAGAGAGAGAGAGGAGAGAGGGAGAGAGAGAGAGTGAGTGAATGAATAATCTTGAATGAACAATGAATAATCTATATTTTCCAAGGGTAACAGAATGTGTTATTGAGAGAGAGAGAGAGAGAGTGTGTGTGTGTGTGTGTGTGTGTGTGCGTGCGTGTGGTGTGTGTGTGTGTGTGTGTGTGTGTGTGTGGTGCGTGCGTGCGTGCGTGCGTGCGTCGTGTGTGTGTGTGTGTGTGTGTGTGTGTGTGTGCGTGCGTGCGTGTTCAACACTAGACTATACATCATTATCATCCAACGTTGTATGTATATTATACGACACAGCCCAACAACTAAAATCAAACATTTTGTTTCACACTTGTGTCGTCACAGGCGGTGTGGTGGGTGGTGGGTATGTCTGTTCTGTTATGACGGTTGCCACGACAAACCTGAAGCCAGCGGAATGCGAACAGCAGAGCCATCAAAAGCCGTTTGACTTGGCGCAGATAAGGCCTCAAGTGGTTTGATTATAGCCAGCCGGTGAAAGTGATAGGTTCCTCCGTCTTTGTCCCAGATAGCCTAGATCTCTCAGCATTGAAGGACGTTTATCTTCTACACTCCGAAAATAATTAGAAAAAGGAGTCACACAACAGGGGGGGGGGGGGGGGGGGGGGGGGGACGGGATAGCGCAGTGGTCAGAGCGCTCTACTCGCTTTCCCTCCAGCCCCTAGGCTATCCCGTCCCCGTGTCAGGCAGTGACATCCTGTAGACTGGGGGGGGGGGGGGGGGGGGGGGGATAGCCTAGTGGTCAGAACATTGCGCTCGCAATTTGACGACCCGAGTTCGACTCCCGTTGGAGGGGATTTTTTTCCCTGGAGTTAACATCAGTGCTGACTCCACTCTCCCTAAAAGTTTTTTGGATGAGACTGTAAACCGAGGCCCCGTGTGCGGTGAACGCACGCAGAACATCTTGCACACACGTTAAATCCTGTTTCGTAAGAGTAGGCCATTGTGTGCCGGTTGGAACAGATGACAAATTGACAAAACTGCATACACATGGGGGGGGGGGGGGGGGACTGGATGAAAAAAGCACATAAGTGCTTATTCCATTATCCTCGGTATAAAAGAATTAACTAAACTAAACTAAACTAAACTAGGCTCACTGTTACTGTCTCAACTCTGGTAGCTCATTTGGGGGGTGGGGGTGGGGGATAGCTCAGTGGTCAAAGTGCTCGCTTTCCCCCAGTCAAGTTAAACAGCGTCGAGTGTGGTCACCAGTTGGATGGGTGACCGTTTTTGCGCGCCTTGGCTTCAGTACAGTTCACCCAGCTGTAAATTGGTACCTGCCGTCTTTAGGGTCAGGGAAGGAAAAGCAGCGAGGGAGAGGAGATGGGCGCCGCCCTCAATATGCTGGCCCCTAGAGAAGCCGAGGTCTGTAATGCCTCGCTCCCCTACGACCACACAGGTTATGGGACACCTTTACCTTTACCTCACAAGTCAGAGATTGGGGACCCTTTTTATCTAGAGATATGGATACTAAAAGACATGTATCTTCTACTGCATGTGACAAAAGAATCCGTTATATAAAAGCAGAGAAAGTACAATTCAGTGTGGTCCTCCCCCCCCCCCCCCCCCCCCCCCCCCCCCCCCCCCCCCCCCCCCCCCTCCCATAGATATGAATACTGAAGGACGTTTATCTACTGCCCTACTGAGATATGAGAGCCAAGGGACATTTATCTACTGCCTGGTGCCTGCTATTGATCTTTGTCCTGTGCTCTGAAAAGTGCAGTCACTGCCCCCCCCCTTCCCCCCCTCTCCCCTTTCGGTGTGGATGCTGGGGGGCAAACACACCTGGATCAACGCTGTCACGATAACACATGTGACACTGTAGAAGACACCGTGTCTTTCACTTTTCACACAACACTGACAACCTACTGTCATCGTCAACTTGTTCTTTGTGTGTGCGTGTGCGTGTGCGTGTGTGTGTGTGTGTGTGTGTGTGTGTGTGTGTGTGTGTGTGTGTGTGTGTGTGTGCACGAGCTGTGTGTGAGTGTGAATGTGTGGGCATTCTGGTGTGCATGTGGAATATTTGTGATTTTACTTGGGCGAGGCTATGAGTGGCTGAAATATTGCTGATTTCTGGGTGCTTTTATTGTTATGGGTGCGTTCTGATATTCGGCTATTGTGTTGTGGGTATTATTTCCGTGATATTCATATATTTATATGTTTACCGTTTTAATGTATGGTTTGTGCCCGCTTGAATTTCTCTGTCTATGAGACAATAAAGTGTTTTGAATTGAATTTAGCCAAAAACTCACTTGCATGTTACACAGCGTTCGTAGGTAGCAGGCACAGAGACCTGGCTCACACATTTCGCTTTAAAAAATATGTTCCCATAACCTGTGTGGTGGTAGGGGAGCAAGGCATCAGAGACCTCGGCTTCTCTAGGGGCCAGCATGTTGAGGGCGGCGCCCATCTCCTCTCCCTCGCTGCTTTACCTTCCTTGTCCCTTAAAGAGGGCAGGTACCCATTTACAGCTGGGTGAACTGGGGGGACTGTACTGAAGCCAAGGCGCACAATACAATCACCCATCCATTTCGTAACCATGCTCGATGCTGCTTAACATTGTCCTACGACCACATAGGGTATGGGACACCTTTACCTTACCTTTTCTTACCATTAATAATTGGTGAACCTCGGAGCTCCCAACAAGGAACGAAAATAAATAACCAAACAACAGAAAAGTCAGTTCATAGCAGTGACGCAGATCAGATTCAAACACAGCATAGCACACAAATCCAACATCACTCAGTCAAGAGTGCTAAATTTAGAGCGCCCTATCCTTTTACCTAGTCCATGTGGGGTCAGTCCTGCTATAAATAGCACCAGCTGGCCCCCAGCTGGGCTGGGATGGCATGGATTAATTAACAGCTGAGAGGAGCTGAAAGTGGGGGACACTCACAGCTGTGTACAGAGCAATCACATCGAAATGAACCATTTCTGGTGGGATAGAGCTATCGATGTCTGTGTCTGCAAGAGACACGTCCTTTTCTTCTCATGTCTTGGGGAATAAGGATGTTAGTGCATGGATGATTGGGGGGGGGGGGGGGGGAATTGGAGGAGTGACAGTGTGATAGAATGAGGGACGTGGATGAGAGAGAGGGAGAGGGAGAGAGAGAGAGAGAGAGAGAGAGAGAGGTGTGTGTGTGTGTGTGGTGTGTGTGTGTGTGTGTGTGTGTGTGTGTGTGTGTGTGTGTGTGTGTGTGTGGTGCGTTTGTGAGAGAGAGACAGAGACACACACACACAGAGGGACAGAGAGAGACAGAGATAGAGAGACAGAGAGAGAGAGACAGAGAGAGAGAGACAGAGAGAGAGACAGAGAGAGACACACACACACAGAGACACAGAGAGAGACAGAGAGAAAGAGAGACAGAGAGAGAGACAGAGAGAGAGACACAGAGAGAGAGAGAGACAGAGAGAGAGAGGAAAGGAGGAAGGTACCGTGACACCTTTACCCTACCTGACCTGCTTTGTGTGGTGGCAGAGGTGAGAATGGCGAGGTGCACCTTTTTAATGGCTCCCTTTCAGTTTTGTGACTAACACCCCCACCCCACCCCACCCTTCCTACTACACCCTCTGCAACACCCTCCCCCTACCCTCCCCCCCAATCCCCCACCCCCACCCCCACTCCACCCGTACTGTTTTGCCATCCCGTACTATTAAATTATTTTTTTTATGTCTCTGTGTGTTGTGTTGTGTTTGTGCAAGGGGGGGGGGGGGGGGGGGGGGGATGTGTGTGTGTGTGGTGTGTGTGTGTGTTTAGTGTAGTGTAGTGTGTGTGCGTGTGTGTGATGGAGGGGGGTATATGTGTGTGTGTGTGTGGGGGGGTATATGTTTGTGTCTATGTTGTTGGTGGTGGTGGTGTTGTGTGTTCTATTTTTGTTCTCTTTTTTTTCGAGGATAATGGAATTAGCACTCATGTGCTTTTCTACATCCACTTCCTGAGTGTATGCAGTTTTGTAAATTTTGTCATTCGTTCCCATCAGAACACAATGGCCTACTCTTCCGAGAAATGGAACGGGTTTTAACATGTGCGCAAGATGTGTGTGTGTGTGTGTGTGTGTGTGTGTGTGTGTGTGTGTGTGTGTGCGTGTGTGTGTTGTGTGTGTGTGTGTGTGTGGTGTGTGTGTGTGTGTGTTGTGTTTGTGTGTCCGTGTATGTATGTGTGTAGTGGAGTGGAGTGGAGTGTGGTGTAGTGTAGTGTGTGTGTGTATGTGTGTAGTGTAGTGTAGTGTAGTGTAGTGTAGAGTGTGTGTGTGGTGTGTGCGCGCGCGTGCGTGTGCGTGCGTGTGTGTGTGTGTGTGTGTTGTGTGGTGTGTGTGTGTGTGTGTGGTGTGTGTATGCAACACATATGATCATGATAAGATGTGGCAATCTTACATCGAAGCCTTGACAGGTTTCTTCTATCAGGTAAGGATTCTTCAAGTGTCTATATATCTATCATTATATCATGATATATCAACACATACAATCTACAACAGCACATATCATATCCAAGTTACTTTGTCATGTGCATTTTCCCCACTGATAACAAGTTTAGGAAGTGTTCAGTTAAAGCAGAGGGAGAGGGAGAATGGGAGGGAGGGAGAGACAGACAGACAGACAGACAGACAGACAGACAGACACACACACACACACACACACACACACACACACACACACACACACACACACACACACACACACACACAGAGACAGAGAACTCGAACTTGATCTCGAATGTTTTGTTGATGGTATTGAGAGAGAGACAGATAGAAAGTGTGTGTTTGTGTGTGTGTGTGTGTGTGTGTGTGTGTGTGTGTGTGTGTGTGTTGTGTGTGTGTGTGTGTGTGTGTGTGTGTGTGTGTTAGAGAACACTGAACACTAAACACTGAAATTTTTTAATGTACATCGGCCTTGTGTGTTAGAGAGAGAGACAGAGAGAGACACAGAGAGAGACACAGAGAGAGACACAGAGAGAGACAGAGAGCTAGGAGGCCATGGGGCTGGTGTCCCATATCTCATCACTATCTGCTCTGTCGTCTCATGGTCACTGCCTTCACTAATGAAGTGACCAACACCCCCACCCCACCATACCCCCCACCACCCCATTTGTATCGCCTCTCCCCTCCCCCCCCCCCTCCTCCCCTTATGCCCTCATTCATCTCTCTTGGCCTTGTTCTTCCTTTTTTATTTCTTTTTTCTTTCATTCTTTTATTTCGAGGATAATGGAATAAGCACTCGTATGCTTTTTTTTTTATACTACATCCAGTCCCGTGTGCATGCAGTTTTGTGACCTGTTTAGCGGCCTGAAGTATATATCGTCGGTGTTTTCTGTGTCATTATTGTTATCATTATTATTGTTATCATTATTATTATTATTATTATTATTGTTGTTGTTGTTGTTGTTGTTGTTGTTATTATTATTGTGTTTATTGTTGTTATTATTGTTGTTGTTATAGCCCAACCCACAGTGACTAACCTTCCTCTCCTTCCTCCCACCCCCACACTCCCCCTTTCTGCTGTCTGCTTTCAGATCGCTGACCCCCTTCCTCTGACTCCTACAACCCATAACCCACTGACCCCAAAACATGCGCGAGAACGCCACCAAAACAACCCACGCCGGGAAAGGTCACCACGGCAGAGGTCAAGGCCAAAGCCACGGCCAAGGTCACGACCATGACCGGCGTAGAGAGCGCCCCTCTCAACGGCAACAACAGCAACAGCAACAACAGCAACCACGGCCAAAACAGGGCAAATCAAAAAAACCTGTAGAATTGGCCCAGGAATCGCCAGAACCAGAAATCTCTCCACCACCACCGCAACAAGAAGAAAATGCCATTACTGCGGGAGACACCCAAGACAAAGTAAACCCCGCGCAGCCGGAACCGGAAGTTGACGGCGTCAAACCGGAAGCGGAAACGGATGAAAAGAGGGAAGGTGGTGGAAGCCCGGATGGGCAATATGGAGAGGGAAGGGAGGGAGAGAGGGAGTATACAGGGAAGGAGTTTGGAAACGGGGATGCAGATTCCCCCGGTGAAGCTGCCACACCGCCTCCCCTCGAAAACTGACCCAGGAGAGTTATGACGTGCGTTCCTTTAATTCCAGTCTGGATGAGTTCGTGGATGTCCTCAATGACAAGAGGTGAGTGTGTGTGGTGTGTGGGGGGGGGGGGCGGGGGGGGGGGTTGTTGTGTGTGTGTGTGTGGGAGGGGGGGTTGTGTATGTGTTTGTGTTTGGGAGGGGAGGGCATGTGTGTGTGCGTGTGGGTATGGGTGGGTGTGTGTGGGTATGTGTGTGTGTGAGTCTGTGTCTATGTTTCTGTGTGTGTGTGTGTGTGTGTGTGTGTGTGTGTGTGTGTGTGTGTGTGTGTGTGGCGGTGTGTGTGTGTGTGTGTGTGTGTGTGTGTGTGTGTCTGTCTGTCTGTGTTTGTGTTTGTGTGTGTGGTGTGTGTGTGTGTTTGTGGTGTGTGTGTGTGTGTGTGTGTTTGTGGTGTGTGTGTGTGTGTGTGTGTAATTGGCAAGATGTTCTGCGTGCGTTCCGCACACGGGGCCTCGGTTTACAGTCTCATCCCAAGGACTTTTGTGGGGAGTGGAGTCAGCACTGATGTTAACTCCAGGGGGAAAATCCCATGAAACGGGAATCGAACCCGGGTCGTCAAAGTGCGAGCACAGTGTTCTGACCACTAGGCTATCCCGTCATATATGATCCAGATAGCCACAAGCAGCCCCCTTAAGGACACTGTAGAAACGAGTACAGTACCCAAAGAACTCCTCAAGGAGTGAAGGGAGTCAGGGAAGGTAAAGCAGCGAGGGAGAGGAGATGGGCGCCGTTTGCCCTCAATATGCTGGCCCCTAAAGAAGCTGAGGTCTCTGATACCTCACTCCTCTACGACCGCCTTGGTTATGGGCCACCTTTACCTTTACCTTTACCTTTTTTACCCTGGGTGGATGGATGGCAGCGTAAATTTAAATGGTACGGGTATGTCACAAGATCAAAAGGACTTGCAAAAACAGTACTGCGACACTGTCCAAGGAAGAAGAAAATAGGGCATTAAGGGATAGATAGATAGACAGACAGACAGACAGACAGACAGACAGACAAATAGATAGATAGACAGACAGACAGACAGACAGATAGATAGATAGATAGATAGATAGATAGATAGATAGATAGATAGATAGATAGATAGATAGATAGATAGACACA
>CM060349.1:4941069-4943569 GCA_030674155.1 Stramonita haemastoma
CTCACAGAAAAACGTCAGAAAGTATGACATCATTTTTTTTGGTTGACGTATTGGCGCCACAAAACAGACACCGCAAGAAGTTTAAAAAAAAAAAAAAAAAAAAAAAAAAAAAAAAGGTGTCTTTGATGTACTAAGCTTAGCCTAGACGGGAGGTCATATTCCAAATGGATAGATTGACCAGAAAATGGAAAAATTGATTAGGCTAACTTAGAGAGAGACAGACAGACAGACAGACAGACAGACAGACAGAAAGAGACAGAGAGAGAGAGACAGAGAGAGAGAGATTTATATTTTTTTTATTTTAATCTTTTATATTGAGGATAATGGAATAAGCACTCTTGTGCTTTTTTACATCCAGCCTCCGTGTGTATGCAGTTTTGTAAATGTCATCTGTTCCCACCAGCACACGATGGCCTACTCTTACGCATAGCGGAACAGGATTTAACGTGTTCGCAAGATGTTCTGCATGCGTTCACACACGGGGCCTCAGTTTATACTCTCATCCGAAGGACTTGTGGGGAGAGTGGAGTCAGCACTGATGTTAACTCCAGGAGAAAAATCTCCTCCAACAGGAATCGAACCCGGGTCGTCAAATTGCAAGCGCAATGTTCTGACCACTAGGCTATCCCGTCCCGTTTCACGTTTGGGGGTTGTTTTTGTGCTAGTTAGTTTGGTCCAGTGTATGTAGGTACTGGCAAAAACATCCCTTGTTGTTAGTGCTAATTTTTAGCCCTTACCCCCTTTTGGCAAAAACAACACCCTTCACTTCATTCGTTGATTGCTTTCGTTTGTTTGCTTGTGTTAGTTTGTTTTGGTTTGGTTTGTTAAAGTTCAGCTTTTTGTCCATGATAAATGTGGCTGACTGGTTTGTTTGTTAAGTTAAGCTTTCGTCCATGATAAATGTGGCTGACTGGTTTGTTTGTTAAGTTAAGCTTTCGTCCATGATAAATGTGGCTGACTGGTTTGTTTGTTAAGTTAAGCTTTCGTCCATGATAAATGTGGCTGACTGGTTTGTTTGTTAAGTTAAGCTTTCGTCCATGATAAATGTGGCTGACTGGTTTGTTTGTTAAGTTCTTGTTTCTTTTGGTTGGGTTTGGTTAGCTTAACTCACAAAAAAAACGTCAGAAAGTATGACGTCATTTTTAACTTATTAAGCTTTTGTCCATAACAATCGTGGTAGCTGCTTTTGTAGATTTTTTTTCTGTTAGTAAGTTCTTCAGTTCTCCCAGCTGTCAATGGATACCTGCCCTCTTTAAGGTCAGGGAGGGTAAAGCAGCGAGGGAGAGGAGATGGGCGCCGCCCTCAATATGCTGGCCCCTAGAGAAGCTGAGGTCTCTGACGCCTCGCTCCCCTACGACCACATAGGTTATGGGACACCTTTACTTTTACCTTACCATAAGTTCTTCAGTTTAATTTTCTTCATCTTAATTTTGATATCAGATGGGAAGGTGTGTATGTGTGCGTGTGCGTGTGCGTGTGCGTGTGTGTGTTTGGAGGAGGGGAGGGGGAGAGAAGGGTGCACATAGCTAATGATCCACAATTAACAACTATAAATAAGGTTTGTTTGGGGTTTTTTAATACACAAAGCTCTTAAATAAGAATCTTTTAAAGCAAAACATAACAGCTTAAACACAAACTTCAAACTTCTAGTAAAGCATTTTTCAGAAGGTGGGGTGGGGGGAGAGCAAGTAGAACAAGGTGTTTCTATTTATTTTCATTCTTTTATTTCGAGGATAATAGAATAAGCAATCGTGTGCTTTTTTTGCTTTAATTTTATTTTTCGGCCAGTCCCTGTGTGTATGCAGTTTTGTCATTTTGTCATCTGTTCCTAACTGGCACACAATGGCCTACTCTCCGAAAAGCGAAAGGGTTTAAACGTGTGCGTAAAGATGTTCCGCGTGCGTTCGCCGCCCACGGGACCTCGGTTTATAGTCTCATCCGAAAGACTTTTTGAGGAGAGTGGAGTCGTCACTGATATTAACTCCAGGAGGAAAAAAAAAAGTCCTCCTGAACGAAGATTGGAACCCAGGTACAGCAGATTACGAGCGCATCACTGTGACCACCAGGCTATCCCGCCCCACCCCCGCCACCCCACCCCTGTATTGAACACAGCTATATTTACTCATTTATTCATTTATTTTATACCACTTTATGTCACAGCAGATTTCTCTGCATGAAATTCAGGCTGCTCTCACTCCCCGCGGAGAGCGCGTCGCCACAAGTGCAGCGCCTACCCTTTTTTTCTTTTTCCTGTCTGCAACTGTATTTGTTTCCCTATCAGAGTGGCTTTTTTCTACAGAATTTTCCCAGGGACAACCCTCTTGTTGCCGTTGGTTCTTTTACATGCGCTAAATAGTTATGTGTAACTCACGGGACCTCGGTTTATCGTCTCATCCGAAAAAAAACTAGCACCCAGACCACCACTCATGGTCTAATGGATCGGGGGAAAAGTTTTTGGGCCCAAACGGGATTTAAACCACCGTACACTCCCGACCCGGAC
>CM060349.1:4961069-4973569 GCA_030674155.1 Stramonita haemastoma
AAATCATCTTGGGAGAATGTCCACCACAGATTTGTTCATTTTTCAAAGTCACAAGGAAACTTATCACGTAAGACAACTGGAATACAGTATGTTAGTCTATCACGGGTTGTTTCCCCTGAAAAAATTTCAGCCTGCTTTCTCCAGAAGAGTGGATGTTTCTTTCTCTTTTTTTTTTTCTCTTTTGTTATCGGGTTCTTTTTATTTATTGCACATACGTCAAAATTGGGGGGACGGGACAGCCTAGTGGTTAGAACTTTGCACTCGCAATCTGACAACCGGGTTCGAATCCCGTTCAAGGGGATTTTCCCCCAGGAGTTAACATCAGTGCTGACTCCACTCTCCCCAAAAGTCTTTCGGATGAGACTATAAACTGAGGCCCCCTGTGCGAACGCACACAGAATGTCTTGCGCATACACTAAATTCTGTTCCGCTTTTCGAAAGAGTGGGCCATTGTGTGCCGGTGGGATCAGACGACAATATTTACAAAACTGCATACTCATGGGGACTGAATGTAATAAAGCACATGTATACTTATTCCATTATCTTCAATATAAAAAACAACATAAAAAATAAATAAAAACACCAACACAACACACACACACACACACACACACACACACACACACACACACACACACACACACACACACACACACACACACACACACACCACCCCCAACACACACACACACACACACACACACACACACACACACACACACACTCCCACTACCCCCCCCCCCCCCCCCCCACACACCACACACACACACACACACTCATCCCCAAGAACCGCATCATTCACCCAGCAATAATTCTGTTTGTTTTTTCTGTTACTTCACTTCAGGAAGAAGTGAAGTTGAAAGAGGAACGAGAGAGGAAGAAGCGGGAAGAGGAGAAGAGGAGGCGAGAGGAGGAGGAGAGGAGGGCTGCGGAGGAGGAGAGGAGGCAGGAGGAGGAGAGGAGGGCGGAGGAGCAGTTGAGGAGAAGATTGGAGGAGGAGTACAACAGCGGGAAGAAACAGGAGGAGATAACCATGGTGGAGCTGTGGACACCGCATGTGTGAGTGATAATACAGGGTGTGTGTGTGTGTGTGTGTGTGTGTGTGTGTGTGTGTGTGTGTGTGTGTGTGTGTGTGTGTGTTTGGGGGGTGGGGGTGGGGGCAGGGGGATGGGGGAGTGAGTGTAGGGGGGATGAGGGTGTGTGTGTGTGTGTGTGTGAGGGGGGATGGGGGGGGGGGGTTGAGTGTGTGTGTGTGTGTGTGTGGTATGGTGTGGTGGTGGTGGGTGGGTGGGTGGGTTTGTGTGTGTATGTGTGTGTGTGGTGTTGTGTTGTGTGGGTGGGTGGGTTTGTTTGTGTGTGTGTGTGTGTGTGGGTGTGTGTGTGTGTGTGTGTGTGTGTGTGTTGTGTGTGGTGTGGTGGTGTGTATTATGTTGGGTGGGTGGGAGGGTTTGTGTGTGTGTGTGGCGCGCGCGCGCGCGCGCGCGCACGCGCGTGCGTGCTAGTGTTTGTGCATCACAATATAACAACGAGACCCAAACATCTTGCAATACATAACACCACCACCATCACAACACAATGAAACCCGAACACCTTGTAACACATAACACCACCCCATCACAAAATTCACATCTTTCCCCAACAAAAAACAAAACGCTCCTTTCAGCTTCTCAGTGGATGACGGGGGAAAAAAGCACATGAGAGCTTATTCCATTATCCTGGATATAAAAGAATGAATAAATAAATAAATAAATGAATAAATAAATAACATCACCTTTATCACAAATTCACATCTTCTCCCCAAAACATCCGTTTCTTTCAGCTTCTCGGTGGATGACGGGTCCGAGGGCGGTGACCTTCAGTGCGTCATCAGGGGTCACCCCGATCACTTCCGGCAGAGTGACGTCAGGTGTGACGTCATCCCGCAGCTGGAGAGCCAGGTGACGTACGGAGAGCAGGAGGAACTGATCAGCCGTGTGGTGCAACTGAGGAGCAGGGAGGAGGGCAGAGAGGCGCCTGAAGTGAGTGATAGAGTATAGTGTGGTATAGTATAGTGTAGGATAGGATATAGTGCAGTATAGGTATAGTAGAGTATGGTATAGTATAGTATGGTGTGGTATGGTAAAGTATAGTATAGTATAGTGTAGTGTAGTGTAGTGTAGTGTAGCGTAGCGTAGTGAAGTGTAGTGAAGTGTAGTGTAGTAGTGTAGTGTAGTGTAGTGTAGTGTAGTGTAGTGTAGTATAATATAGTATAGTATAGCACAGCATAGCACAGCACAGCACAGCACAGCACAGCACAGCACAGTACAGTACAGTACAGTATAGTATAGCATAGCATAGCATAGCATAGCATAGCATAGTAGAATAGAGTAAGGCATCACCACCACCACCACCACCACCACCACCACCACCACTACCACCCTCACGCCTCGCTCCCCTACGATCACACAGGTTATGGGAACACACCTTTACCTTTTACCTTTATTGTTGCTGCACACAGGCCCCTCTCTACGTGGCCCTGCCCTACACTGCTCGGCTGCCGGCCTCCAGAGAGCCAGTGGTCAAAGCCAGGGTGGACGGGGACTGGGAGGACCTCCCCACCCAGGAGGTCGTGCTGGAGGGACACAAGGTGAGTTCGGTACCCGGGGTAGGTGGGGTATTATTGTCGTTAGGATCGCAAGGTTGGTTGGGATACCCCGGGTATGTGTGGTGTTGTCGTTGGGGTGGCAAGGTTGGTTGGGATACCCCGGGTATGTGTGGTATTGTCGTCAGGTGGCAAGGTTGGTAATTGGGATTTGCGTGGTATTATTATTAGGGTCACAAGGTGGGTTGGGTACCCGGGGTAGGTGTGGTATTATCGTTAGGGTCACAGGGTGGGTGGGCTACCCGGGGTAGGTGTGGTATTGTCGTTAGGTGGCAAGGTTGGGTGGGTACTTGGAGTAGGTGTGGTATTGTCGTTAGGGTCACGAGGTTGGTGGGTAACTGGGGTAGGTGTGGTGTTATCGTTAGGTGGCAAGGTGGGTCGGTTACCCAGGGTAGGTGTGGTATTGTTGTTAGGGTCAGGAGGTGGGTTGGGTACCCAGGGTAGGTGTGGTATTATTGTTAGGGTCACAAGATTAGTGGATACCCGGGGTATGTGTGCAATTATTATTAGGGTCACAAAGTGAGTAAGTACCCAGGGTATGTGTGCCATTATTAGTAGGGTCATAAGGTGGATACCCGGGGTATGCAGGCCATTATCATTGTTGGAATGCGGATACCTGGATGGTGGGAAAGTTTCGCCATTGATGAACCTTGGAGAGCTGAGAAACGAAAACGAAAAGAAAACAAACCAACCTCCGAACATTTTTCCCTGTTTTAGTGTTTACAAGTACATGGTGTAGATGGCTGTAGTGGGGGGGGGGGGGGGGGTAGGGAGGGGAGAGGGGTATGTTGTTTTTCAGTTTGTCTCTCCTTTTCAAGGTTGAGAAGGGAGGGGGTTATCATGAACATAGTGCTGTGGGCAAAACAACTCCATTAGAATCAAATTTCTGCCCCAATTTCCGAAACAGCATACAGCACAACACAACACAACTAAACACAATACAGCACAACACAACACAATACAACACAATACAACACTATACAATACAACACACTATACAACACAACACAATACAGCACAACACAATATAACACAATACAACACACAATACAACACAATACAACACAACACAATACAATGCAACACAACACAATACAACACAACACAATACAATACAACACAACACAATATAACACAATACTACACACAACACAATACAACACAACACTATACAACACTATACAACACAACACTATACAACACAACAGAATACGAATCAAGCTGGCCACATCATTAATTATCATCACCCCTCCTGTTTCAGGAATACAAATTCGCGCAGGCCAAAGTCGAGCTGTTCACGCAGGTTCTCGTGATGTCTCGTTTCAAGCGAGACTACCTGAGCGTGACGCAACCCAAGCGCGTGACCAAGCTGACGTCATCGTATGACCATCGCGTGGTGCTGACGTTGCCCAAGAATACTTTCGATGAAAAAGTGCAACTGGTGATGCAGGTGTGTATGTGTGTGGTGGAGGGGGGAGGGGGGTAAGTGTGTTGTGTGTGTGGGGGGGGAGGGGGGAGAAAGTGTGTGTATGAGTGGGGGGGGAAGTGTGTGTGTGTGGGGGGGGGGGGTAAGTGTGTGTGTGTGATATTGTGGGGGGTCGGGGGGGGGGGGGGGGGTGATGTAAGTGTATGTGTTAATCAAAGTCAAAATGTTATTTCCAGATGGTATACATTAAGTAAGCAATAAATTTGGGTGAGCAGCCCGAATTTCACACAGAGAAATCTGCTGTGAGATAAATAAATAAATAAATAAATTGATAAACACCTTTGAAAACGATGATGATTGTGGTGGTGATGCTGCTGCTGATAGTAATAATGATGATGACGGTGGTGGTGATGATAGTGATCGTGATGACGATGGTGGTGATGATGATGATGTAAGTAGTGACCATGATGATGGTGGCGGTGATGGTGATGATGATGACGACGACGACGATGATGATGATGATAGTAAAAACGGTGACATTGATAATATGATAACAGTGTTGACAACAACAACAACAACAACAACAACGACGATGATGATGATGATGATGATGATGATGATGATGATGATGATGATGATGATGATGATGATGATGATGATGATGATGACGACGACGATGACGACGATGATGATGATGATAGTAAAAACGGTGACATTGATAATATGATAACAGTGTCAACAACAATGACACTGGTGACGACCCAAACACTTGTGGTGGTGGCGGTGGTAGATGTAGTAGTAGTAGTGGTGGTGGTGGTAGCAGTAGTTGCGGTTGTGACGACAAGAAAGACGACGATGCTGATGACTGTGACGTCACACAGGTACAGCCCGTGGACTCTGTCAACGTCAGCGAGTTCCGTTCCCATGACGCCCACGGCAAACAGCTGCTGACGTCATCCCCCATACTGCACCTGGAGTGGTTCGCCAACAAGGGCGAGAAGCTGGACAATTTCATCAACGTCAGTATGGGTAGAAAGAAAATATGGCGGCGATTTTGATAACATCATCTTTGTTAGTTAAAGTTCAAGTCTGTCCCGAGCCTAAGGCTTATCAGGCCGGTGCTTATCCCGGTTTCTGTGGCGTTAATTAAGCGACTGAGAGTCATAGACTCCCCCCCCCCTGGATAGGACGCCAGTCTATCGCAGGGTTAACCCCCAACACAAGGTTGGTACCCCTTTTACACCTGGGTGGGGTGAGAAAATAACCGTAAAGTGCCTTTTCCTTGGGCACAACGCCATAGCCGAAAGCTGGGATCGAACCCGCAACCTTTAGATTACGAGTCCAACGCCCTAACCACTAGACTATCGCGGCGGCCATCTTTGTTAGTATTGATAGATATAATTATGGTGATTTGATAACGTCATCCTCCTTGGTATTCACTGAAACAAGGCAGTGTCATAACGTCGTCATCGGTAGTACTGATAAAAAATATGTCGATTTGATGACGTCATCTTTGTTAATATCGATAGAAATATGGCTCTTTTTTTTTTCTTTTATATCGAGGATAATGGAATAAGCACTCATGTGCTTTTTTACATCCAGTCCCCGTGTGTATGCAGTTTTGTAAATCTTCTCATCTGTTCCCACCGGCACACGATGGCCTACTCTTACGAAAAGTGGAACAGGATTTGACGTGTGCGCAAGAGGATCTGTGTGCGTTTGCACACGGGGCCTCGTTTTATAGTCTTTTCTGAAGGACTTCTGGGGAGAGTAGAGTCAGTACTGATGTTAACTCCAGGGGAAAAATCCCCTCGAACGGGAATTGAAGCAGGGTCGTCAAATTGCTGACCACTAGGCTATCCCGTCCCGATTTGATAACGTCAGTACCGTCAGTATTGATAGTAATATGGAGATTTGAAAACGTCATCATCGTTTGTATTGATAGAAATATAGTGGTTTGATAACGTCATTATTGGTAGTATTGATGGAAATATGGCGATTTGATGGCGTCATTATAGTTAGTATTTATGGAAATATGGCGATTTGATTACGTCATTCTCGTTAATATTGATAGAAATATGGCCATGTGATAACGTCATCATCCTTGATATTCATTGAAATAAGACAGTGTCATAACGTCATCAAGGTTAGCATTGTTGAAATATGGCAATTGATGCCGTCATTTATCATGAACACTGATTGATATGGCAGTGTGATAAGGTCATTATTGTTAATTTTGATTGAAATATGGCAGTGTGGTAACATCATCAACGTAAGTTGATAGCCTAGTGGTCAGAACATTGCGCTGGCAATTTAACGACCCAGGTTCGAGTCCAGTCGAGGAGATTTTTCTCCTGGAGTCAACATCAGTGCTGACACCACTCCCCAAAAGTCCTTCGGATGAGACTGTAAACTGAGGCCCCGTGTGCGAATGCACGCAGAACATCTTGCCCACACGTTAAATCCTGTTCCGCTTGTCGTAAGAGTAGGCCATCGTGTGCCGGTGGGAACAGATGACAATATTTACAAAACTGCATACACACGGGGACCGGATGAAAAAAAGCACATGATTGCTTATTCTGTTACCCTCGATATAAAAGAATAAATAGATAAATAAATAAATAGATAAATAAATAAATAAATAATAACATAAGTTCTGATTGAAATATGGCAGTGTGGTAACATCATCAACGTAAGTACTGATTGAAATACGGCAATTTGATCACATCATCAACGTAAGTACTGATTGAAATACGGCAATTTGATAACATCATCATTGTTAATTATCTGCCCAGACCACTCAATGTCCTCTCACCAGGTCACTCTATAAAATCTATAATGAGGATTTTCGGAGTAGTTAAAGTACGTAAGTACTGAATGAAATATGGAGGTGTAGTAACATCGTCAACGTAAGTTCTGATTGAAATAATGCAATGTGGTAACATCATCACACTGCATTATTTCATCAGCCTCAGGCTCATCAGGCCGGTGCTTATCCCGGTTTCGGTGGCGTTAAGCGACTGAGAGTCACAGACTCCCCCCTGGATAGGACGCCAGTCTATCGCAGGCTTAATCCCCAACACAAGGTTGGTACCCCTTTTACACCTGGGTGGGGTGAGAAAATAGCCGTAAAGTGCCTTTTCCAAGGGCACAACGCCATAGCCGAAAGCTGGTATCGAACCCGCAACCTTTAGATTACGAGTCCATCGCCCTAACCACTAGACTACAGCGGCGGCTATTTTTGGAGTAGGTCACTGTATTAAATGTTATAATGACGCTTTATGGAACAGGCCACTCTAATAAAATTTGATGATGAGGATTCTTTGAGCAGGTCACTATACACAATTCTCTACCGATTCTCCCACCAGATTAGTGTATAAAATTCTACACTCATTCTCTCACCAGGTCACTGTATACAATTCTAAACACCAGGTCACTGTATACAATTCTAAACACCAGGTCACTGTATACAATTCTAAACACCAGGTCACTGTATACAATTCTAAACACCAGGTCACTGTATACAATTCTAAACACCAGGTCACTGTATACAATTCTAAACACCAGGTCACTGTATACAATTCTAAACACCAGGTCACTGTATACAATTCTAAACACCAGGTCACTGTATACAATTCTCTCACTAGGTACTAGGTCACTGTAAACAAAAAATGTCTACTGATTCTCTTACCATTCACTGTATCAAATTTTACACCGATTCTCTCCTCAGGCCAGTATACACAAATCTCTACTGATTGTCTCAGGCCACTGTATAAAATTCTATGCCCCAGGCCACCATACAAAGTTCTATACACCAGATCACTATACACAATTCTCTACCGATTCTCCAAACAGATCACTGTATAAACGTCTATACACCAGATCAATGTACACAAATCTCTATCAATTTTGCCACCACATCACTATACACAATTCTATACTGATCTGCCCACCAAGCCACTGTTTAAAATTCTCTCATCAGGTACTAGGTCCACTGTATACACAGTTCTCTCCCCATGTACTAGGTCCACTGTATAAAATTGTCTCCCCAGGTACTAGGTTCACTGTATACACAATTCTCTCACCAGGTACTAGGTCCACTGTATACACAGTTCTCTCCCCATGTACTAGGTCCACTGTGTACACAATTCTCTCACCAGGTACTAGGTCCACTGCATACACAATTCTCTCACCAGGTACTAGGTCCACTGTATACACAGTTCTCTCCCCAGGTACTAGGTCCACTGTATACACAATTCTCTCACCAGGTACTAGGTCCACTGTATACACAGTTCTCTCCCCATGTACTAGGTCCACTGTATAAAATTGTCTCACCAGGTACTAGGTCCACTGTATACACAATTCTCTCACCAGGTACTAGGTCCACTGTATACACAGTTCTCTCCCCATGTACTAGGTCCACTGTATAAAATTGTCTCACCAGGTACTAGGTCCACTGTATACACAATTCTCTCACCAGGTACTAGGTCCACTGTATACACAATTCTCTCACCAGGTACTAGGTCCACTGTTTACACAATTCTCTCACCAGGTACTAGGTCCACTGTTTACACAATTCTCTCACCAGGTACTAGGTCCACTGTTTACACAATTCTCTCACCAGGTACTAGGTCCACTGTTTACACAATTCTCTCACCAGGTACTAGGTCCACTGTATACACAATTCTCTCACCAGGTACCAGGTCCACTGTATACACAATTCTCTCCCCAGGTACTAGGTCCATTGTATACATAATTCTCTCACCAGGTACTAGGTCCACTGTATACACAATTCTCTCAGCAGGTACTAGGTCCACTGTATACACAATTCTCTCCCCAGGTACTAGGTCCACTGTATAAACAATTCTCTCAGCAGGTACTAGGTCCACTGCATACACAATTCTCTCCCCAGGTACTAGGTCCACTGTATAAACAATTCTCTCACCAGGTACTAGGTCCACTGTGTACACAATTCTTTCACCAGGTACTAGGTCCACTGTGTACACAATTCTTTCACCAGGTACTAGGTCCACTGTATACACAATTCTCTCACCAGGTACTAGGTCCACTGTATACACAATTCTCTCACCAGGTACTAGGTCCACTGTGTACACAATTCTCTCACCAGGTACTAGGTCCACTGTGTACACAATTCTCTCACCAGGTACTAGGTCCACTGTGTACACAATTCTCTCACCAGGTACTAGGTCCACTGCATACACAATTCTCTCACCAGGTACTAGGTCCACTGTATACACAATTCTCTCACCAGGTACTAGGTCCACTGTATACACAATTCTCTCACCAGGTACTAGGTCCACTGTATACACAATCCTCTCCCAATTCTCCTCCCACCACCAGGTCACCCTACCCTGCCCCCCTAACCCAGCCAAAGCCAAGAAGCTTGCAGCCCTGAAGAAGCAGAAAGAGAACATAATTATCATATCAGAGGACATTTTTATACAGATCACTATACACAATTCTATCTCCCAATTCTTCTCCCACCACCACCAGGTCACTCTATAAAATTCCTTTCAGATTCTCTGTATAAAATCCTACACTGATTCTGTGTATAAAATCCTACACTGATTCTCTGTATAAAATCCTACACTGATTCTCTGTATAAAATCCAACACCGATTCTCTGTATCAAATCCTCTACTGATTCTCTGTATCAAATTCTCTACACTGATTCTCTGTATAAAATCCTACACTGATTCTCTGTATAAAATCCAACACCAATTCTCCTCCCGCCAGGTCACCCTACCCTGCCCCCCTAACCCAGCCAAGGCCAAGAAGCTTGCAGCCCTGAAGAAGCAGAAAGAGGACATAATTATCATAATTATCAGATGACATTTTTATACAGATCTATCTATCTATCTATCTAGTCCTCTGTGTGCTCAGGTAGCACATAAGGCCTCAACTAGAGCCCGCCACTGATGTCGGTGGGCTGAATACGCTCCAGACGGCCCCATGTCCAACCCTTTTCCTTCATCTCCCTCTCTACTGTTCTCCTCCAAGTTTCCTTGGGGCGGCTTCTCTTTCTTCGACCGTCTGGAGGCATACAGATCACTGTACACAAATTCTCTCCCAATTCTTCTCCCACCACCAGGTCACTCTATAAAATCCTCTACTGATTCTCTGTATAAAATCCTCTACTGATTCCTGTATAAATTCATCTACTCATTCTCTGTATAAAATCCTCTACTGATTCTCTGTGTAAACTCCAACACCGATTCTCTGTATAAAATCCTACACCGATTCTCTGTATATCCAACATTGATTCTCTGTATAAAATCTTACACTGATTCTCTGTATAAAATCCTACACTGATTCTCTGTATAAAGTCCTCTACACTGATTCTCTGTATAAAATCCTACACTGATTCTCTGTATAAAACCCCCACCGATTCTCTGTATAAAATCCTGCACTGATTCTCTGTATAAAATCCTCTACTGATTCTCAGAATAAAATCCTACGTTGATTCTCTGTATAAAATCCAACACCGATTCTCTGTATAAAATCCAACACCGATTCTCTGTATAAAATCCAACACCGATTCTCTGTATAAAATCCTCTACACTGATTCTCTGTATAAAATCCTCTACACTGATTCTCTGTATAAAATCCTCTACTGATTCTCTGTATAAAATCCTCTACTGATCCTCTGTATAAAATCCTCTACTGATTCTCTGTATAAAATCCTACACTGATTCTCTGTATAAAATCCTACACTGATTCTCTGTATAAAATCCTACACTGATTCTCTGTATTAAATCCTCTACTGATTCTCTGTATTAAATCCTCTACTGATTTTCTGCATCAAATTCTACACTGATTCTCCCACCACCAGGTCACTATATACAACTCTACACCGATTCTCCCACCAGATTAGTATATAAAATTCCATACCGATTCTCTCTTCAGATCACTATACACAATCCTCTACTGATCTTCCCACCAGGTCACTGTATAAATTTCTATGCACCAGGTACTAGGTCCACTGTTTAAAATTCTCTACCAATTCTCTCACCACCAGGTCACTCTATAAAATTTTATAATTCACTCACAAGGCCTGTATAGAAAGTTTCTCTCACCAGGTACTAGGTCCATTGTTTAAAATTCTCTACCAATTCTCCTACCACCAGGTCACCCTACCCTGCCCCCCTAACCCAGCCAAAGCCAAGAAGCTTGCAGCCCTGAAGAAGCAAAAAGAGGACAAGCTGAAGACGGCCAGCAAGCCAGCCTTCAACGTGGAGGACCTCAACAAGCCCAAGAAGGGACCCACCCCCCGCCCCCAGCCCACAACCCAGACCTCCAGGGTGGCTGCAGCAACGGCGGCGGGGGCGGGGGGAGAGGAGGAGGACGCCCCGCCACAGCGTCAGAACAAGTGGTACATGGGCCAGTATGGACAGACTGAAGGTTAGGGACTTTGGTTTTTTGGTTTGGGTTGGGGTTTTATGATAGGGGACGAGATAGCTCAGTGGTCAGAGCGCTCGCGGGTTTTTTTTGTAGAGCAGGGCAGGTGTAAGAAATTGGATGGATGGATTGATAAATGGATGGATGGGTGATTAGATGGGTGGATGGATGAATAAATGGATGGATGATTGCATAGATTAATGAATGGATGGATAAATGGACGGATGGATGGATGGATGGGTGAATAAATGGATAGATAAACGGATGGATGGATGCATGAATGAATGATTGGATGGATGGTTAAGTGGATGGATGGGTGGATAAATAGATGGATGGATGGATAAATGGATGGATGGATGGAATTTCTCTGTTTTAGAGATAATAAAGTATTTTGAATCGAATTAGATGGATGAATGGATGGATGAATGAATGGATGGATGAATGGATGGAATTTCTCTGTTTTAGAGATAATAAAGTATTTTGAATCGAATTAGATGGATGAATGGATGGATGAATGAATGGATGCATGAATGGATGGAATTTCTCTGTTTTAGAGATAATGAAATATTTTGAATCGAATTGGATAGATGGATTGATAAATGGATGGATGAATGGATGGAATTTCTCTGTTTTAGAGATAAAAAAGTATTTTGAATTGAATTGAATTAGATAGATGAATGAATGGATGGATAAATAGATAAATGGATGGAATTTCTCTGCTTTACAGATAATAAAATATTTTGAATTGAATGGATAAATGGATGGAATTTCTCTGTTTTAGAAATAATAAAGTATTTTGAATTCAATTGAATTGAATTGGATGGATAAATGGATGTTTCGATGGGTTGCAGATGACGAAAATGACCAGCTGTGTCTGCTGTCATACCGGGCTGGCAAATGGAGCTACGAACCCTCGGTGACCATTGTCCAGGCAAAACTGGACCTCGTGGCCTTTGACATCGACACTGCCTTTGAGAGGTACGTCTGTCTGTCTGTCTGTTGGTCTGTCTGTCTG
>CM060349.1:4983569-4998569 GCA_030674155.1 Stramonita haemastoma
TTCTTTTCCTTTCTTCTTTCTTTCTTTCTTCTTTTTTTCTTTCTTTCTTTCATTCAATCTTTCTTTCTTTTTTTCTTTCTCTTTCTTTCTCTTTCTTTCTTCTTTCTTTTTTCTTTCTTTCTTCTTTCTTTCTTCTTTCTTTCTTTCTTTCTTTCTTCTCCTTTCTTTCTTTCTTTCATTCATTCTTTCTTTCTTTCTTTCTTTCTTTCTTCTTCTTTTTTCTTTCTTTTTTTTTTTTTTCTTTCTTTTTCTTTTTTCTTTCTTTCTGTCATTCTTTTTTTCTTTCTTTTTTCAATGGTTCTTTTCCTCATCTAGAGCTCTGAGGTTCAACTATGCTGAGCTTTGGCACACAACCGGTTTTTTGCTCACCATGAAGATAGCTAACTAGTTTGTCAGCTGCATTGTGTCTTCGGGGGAAAACCTTGTTTTTTGAAAAGTTGCTTTTTTGTGTGTTAGTTGATACAGATTTTGAAAGTTTCTTTTACTTAAAATTACGCCAAGAGTTTGTTTTTTTTGCTAGACTTTTGTTTAAGAGTGATGTACGTGAAAACTTTTGTTAAACTAATTTATGAGACTTGAAGTCCGTAGTTTTGATTTTTTTTTTTTAAGTAACTAAAGTTTCTGTTGAACTAAAATGTGACTTGAAATCTGTATTTTTTATTTTAAAAAAATGTAACTAAAACTTCTGTTGAACTAAAATGGGACTGGAAGTCCGTATTTTTTATAAGACCGTAACTTTTTAATTTAAAAAAAAACTAAAATGTAGCTGGAAGTTTGTAAAAAGGTAGAGTTTAACGTCCTCACGGCAATACAGCCTTTAGGGACAAGCTGGTGATGGTGCAAGGACCCACGGAGAAGTCGGTTTTGTTGTTCTTCACAGGTGTTCTTATCAGCTCAAAATGGAAGTTTGTATTTTTGATAACAACTTACATTTTTGTTGAACTAAAATATGTAATGGAAGTCTGTTTGTTTTTTGTTTTTTTTATATAAGAACGTAACTAAAACTTTTGTTGAACTAAGATGTAACTGGAAGTCTGTATTTTTTATAAGGACATAACTTTAAAATTTTCTTGATCTAAAATGTGAATGGAAGTCTGTATTTTTGATAATTTTCTTGATCTGAAATGTGAATGGAAGTTTGTATTTTTGATAAGACTTGACTTATGCCTGTTAATTCCCTGGGGAACAAAGGACCCCAACAACACTCCTCTTCAACGGACTCGGTTTGGGAGATCCTCTTCAGCTCGGCCCACGTCATCCGGCTGTCTTCGTCTGCTTCAATGCTTCTGCTTCAATGCTTCTGTAATTTGTAACAAAAATTTTTGTTGAACTGAATGTGACTGGAAGTCTGTAGTTTTTAAGAGGAACATACTAAACGCTTTTGTTGAACTAAGATATAACTGGAAATCTGTATATTTTTCATAAGAACATAACTAAAACTTCTGTTGAACCAAAATGTGACGGAAGTCTGTATTTTTGTTAAGAAAGTAACTTTAAAACTTCTGTTGAACTAATTTATGTGAATGGAAGTCTGTATTTTTTTGCTAAAAATGAAGCAGACGTGATTGAAATATTTCTGTGGCAGCTTGATGTGTCAACACCATAAAGTGAAATCTCTGCTCTGAAGACTGTATGCGGCTGCCTCTGTCCTGTGTGACGTCACGTTGTGATGACGTGTGAAGCATCATCGTGCTTTATGGCTTTCTCTCTGCTCCACACTTTGGGGGGGGGGGGGGGGGGATGTACGCTTTTTTTTTTTTTTAATTTTTTTTTTTACATCAGTTGTTAATAAAATTTTCAAAAAATTATTCTGCTGTGTGTGTGTGTGTGTGGGGGGGGGGGGGGGGGGGGGGGTTCGAGTGTGTATGTGTGTCTGTCTGTTTGTCTGTCTGTCTTTTGTAATAAATTCTTCAAAAACGTGTGTGTGTGTGTGTGGTGTTGAGTGTGTATGTCTGTCTGTTGTAATAAAATCTTCAAAAATTATTCACTGTGCGTATGTGTGCGTGCGCGCGCGCGCGCGCGCGTGTGTTTGTGTGTGTGTGTGTGTGTGTGTGTGTGTGTGGTGTGGTGTGGTGTCGTATGTGAGTGAGTGAGTGAGTGAGTGTCTGTCTGTCTCTCTGTTTGTCTGTCTGTTTGTCTGTCTGCCTGTCTGTCTGTCTGTTGTAATAAAATCTTCAAAAATTATTATGTGGTGTGTGTGTGTGTTGCTAATCCTTCACATGAAACAACTATGAATTTTATTTTAAGGGCGGCGCCCATCTCCTCTCCGTTGCTGACTCTAAAAAGGGCAGGTACCCATTTACTGTACTGAAGCAAAGGTGCGCAAACGGTCACCCATCCAACTGGCAACCACGCTCGACGCTGCTTAACTTTGGCTGGGGGAAAGCTAGTGCTCTGACCTCTGAGCTATCCTGTCCCCACATGCTATAGCCCTCACAAATGGACAGAGGAATGTTTACACTGCAAGACCCATTGATACGCTTAGCACCACATTTGGCTATGCTGTCAACTTTTAAAAAATAATTAAAGTATGCGAAGGCCTCCAGCAAAAAGTCTGGACTAATGCAATTCTCTTTTAGCAGGTCTGCCACCATCGTCCATCCACTACCGTCAATGTATACAAAACTCTGCAGCTCACCCAGATCTGATTTTTTTTTAAGAGAGAGAGAGAGGACAAGGCAAATTCTTTTATTTCGAGGGTAGTGAATAAGCATTCGTGTGTTTTTGTTTTTTACATCCAGTTCCTGCCCTTATCGTGGACTACATAATTTTAAAAAATCTAACTAACAACAATAATAAACCAAATAAAAAAAACAAGACAACAAGAACAGTAACACAGAGAGAGAGCGAGAGAGACAGAATGAATGAATAAATGAATTAATAATCTTTATCTTTCAAGGGTTACAGAGGAAGCATTTACATACTTTTTTTTCATCCGGCCCTTGTTCTTATTAGGGAATATAGGCCCTTATTTTTAAAAAAAAAAATATATATATATATATATATATATATAATTATAAAGGGTAATATCAACCCCCCACTCCACAACCACCATCACCAACAACAACAATTCAACCTATGATTTAAAAAAAAGATAGGTATACATTTAGCAAACCCATAATCCCCAACTGGATACATTGATTTTTTTAAAAATGTTTTTATTCAATCCAACAGAGTATGCATACTATAAGCAAATAAGGAGAAATTTTGTATCATCATGGAATGATTTTTTCAATCAAAAGTAGAAATGCATATACTTTGTTTCAATCAATAATTTTTTTTTAAATTAAGGAAAATAAAGCTTTTTCTGCTCGTTGACATAAGAAATGGAAATACATTGATAATTATTCAAACAAAAAGAGATAGATGTATGTATTCAACAAATGCATATTCCCCAATTGATTCTAACATTAATGTCAAGACAGATGCAATGAATGAAATTAAGTAAATCAAATAGATTAAAGTAGAGAGGAGACCGCCCCCCCAAAAAACAACAACAACAACAACAACAAACCCAACAACAAAACAACAACAACAAACAAACAAAAACAAACAACAACAACCAGAGAGAGCAGAGAAGAGAGAGCAATTTAACCCCCCAAAATGATATATATCAAAACATGTTCACAATTTTTTAAAATTACCTTTAACACAGAATTATGAAGGAAAAAAGCTAACAAAAAAAAGCAACAAACATTATATATATATATATATATATATATATATATATATATATATATATATATATATATATATATATATATATATATATACATACATACCATACATACCATACATACCATACATACATACCATACATACATACCATACATACATTACATACATACATACATACATACATACATACATACATACATACCATACCATACATACATTACATACATAAAGAATCAACAATATCAAGATGCAACGCCCCATAAAATATACAAAAAACTTTTTTTTTTCAAAACTTGTTCAAGAAACTGAATTTTAAAACTCCGAAAAGGCTACTGTGTGTGTGTGTGTGTGTGTGTGTGTGTGTGTGTGTGTGTGTGTGTGTGTGTGTGTGTGTGTGTGTGTGTGTGTGTGTGGTGTGTTCAAAATTCATTTATCGGTCTTTCACAAGTTGTGATATTAGAAGGGGGAGTGTGAGGGGAAGTGGGTGTAGTTAACAAGGTATGGGATAAAGAATTTCAGGAGGCCAATACTTGCTTAATGATGATTATTTTTTAAACCAACCTTTTCGTTACTAACCTATTGAACTACAATAAACAAAACGGAAAATGCACTTTTAAAAATCCCTATCAAAACCAGTAATTCCAATGAAAAATGTAAATAAATATCAGTTACTGAATTTCACATAACGAAAAAAACACAACAAAAAAAACACCCCCACCCCCGAAAAAAACAATAAAAAACCAAATAAAAGAAAAAAAGAAGGGGAACACCCACCAACAACTGCTAAAAATCAGCCACAATCAGTAATATCTTCTACCCCCCAGAGATAAGTTAAACACACACACACACACACACACACACACTAAAGAAACGTATGGGGGAAAAAATACACCAAGACTAGAGTAAAAACACAAACACCGAAACCAACTAACGAAGCCGAATCCACTCATTTGGGAAGAAACCTGTAAGTAGACAAACTTGCAGACGTCGATGACGTTCTAAACATTTCTTGCCATCACGGCACAACAAGCGGCGTGTTGGGACCTAGCCTAGCAGTAGCCTAACACATTGCAGAGTCGTCTGCACGACTGTTTTACATACATACATGTCAGCTGCCTTTACAGTTTGCTGGCGGTGTTATCCAGCCAAAAAGTGAACCGATTTGTGTGCAGCCGAGGAGTCAACCTTTCTTGATCATGAAGCGTTACATGGTTTTGTGGGGTGCGTTGTTTTTCCTGGTGATGTTTACGTCGCTGTACCTTATGATGGAGACTGTCACTAACCAGCCCCCTGCCTATGTGAAAACGGTATGTGCGAGAAAGTGGGCAGTGTTTTACTGATTATCGATTGTACTTAAAATACTTTGATTACTTATCGATCGGTCCAAACAGAGAGTCTTTGCCAACTAACTAAATCAAACTTTCGGCTTGTTTTTCTCTTTTTCTCAAACTGTCAAAAGTGGGAGGGATTTTTGTGTTACTTAATTTTTTTTTTTTATACTGTTTTGAAGTTTGTTCTGTACACACACACACACACACACACACACACACACACACACACACACACACACACACACACACACACACACACACAGGCAGCACACTTTTTAGTTGATTTTTTTTTCTTTAGATAGATGGCTTGATGGAAAAAAAGCAAATCAATGCTTATTCAGTGTACCATCTGGAAATAAAAATTTGACTTGACTTGACCACACACACACACACACACACACACACACACACACACACACACACACACACACACACACACAATCATGGAGACATGTCACCAAAACTAATCAGCAAAATAAGATATTTTTAAATAGAACTGTGATCAATACCAATAAGTTAACAGTTGTCAACTACGCAAAGACTTGTGTAAATGTTTTCACATCAAGAAGAATTAATACACTATTTTATAGAATGAAACTAAACGCATTGATAACCAAGTTCAGCAAAAATTGTAAATGTCTGTGTGGTGAGAATATCACTAATACTCATATACTTTTTGACTGCAAGAGTGTAAAGCCTTTCATGTCCCATTTTTCTGAAAACTCTCTCACCAACATATTCAGTAATTTAAAATTGGCATTTGAAATTGTAAAGGGTCTCTATCACAGTCCGATAGGACATTTGTTATAGTTACATTAACGTTAATGAGTTCTTATATTTCTGTTATTTCTATTGCATAACCAAGTTTCCTTATGGGGGGGGGGGGGGGGGGGGGGGGGGGTTGTTTGTTTGTATTTGTTGTTTTTTAGGATGGAGGGTGACACATGTTTTTGAGGTTGTTTTTTTTTTTGTTGTTGTTTTTTGTGTGTGTGTTTTTTTTTTTTTTTTTTTTTTTTTTACATCGTCTAATATCACTGAGAGTGAACAGACGTAAAATTGAAGACAACAACAACAACAACAACAACACACACACACACCACACACACACACACACACACACACACACACACACACACAGTCACACACACACACACAGTCACACACACACACACACACACAATGTCACACATACACACACACACACACACACACACACACACACACACACACACACACACACACACACACACACACACACAATCAAGTACATACATGTATGCAAGCGCACTTGCATAGATCTATGAGCACAAATGCTTGCTGCACATACTATACTTGACTACTCTTGATCCAGATGATGCAGACCATGCAGAATTTAATATAGTGTATCACTGTGCCAGTGTATGCATGTATTATGTCAAGAACTTGAACTAAGTTGAAGTTAAGGAAGTGTTCTCATACTGTGTGTACACACATTCTCTCAGAATACATGATACATGTATTCATGTGCATACATTTAATATGTGTACAACAAAGATATAATAATACTGAAAGACACCAGTCTATGTGAGTATGTCAGAAACTTAATTAATTCACAAGGATTCAGTGACTGATTGACTGAAATACAGCTTTCTGTGGCTGGAACAAAGTGTGACCAGTACACTGGGCTTAAAACTGTCGGGTAGCTGAGTGCTAAGAGTGGTTTCCAGATGAGAAAACAGACTTGAGACTGTAAATGTGACGCTCCACCACATAAGGAGTCGCATTGCACCTAAGGTCGAATTTTAGTTATTGACAAGTTATTAATCTGCAATATAAAGGCTATTCAATACAAAAAACAGATTGAAAATCGGATAATTCTGTGCAAAGTTATTACAAATTGAAATGATAGACTGCAGGATGTGACAAAATGAGTAACGGGCAAGTTTATTTTAGTAACAGGTTGTCGGAATGAGGGCTTGGGTGTTTACAAAACACATTTAAAAGCAAAAGGAATAACAATTATGTCTTGATATTTCATTACAAGGTAGAATAACGGATATAGTTTAATAATTAATCAAATCTGAAAATTGACAACTTGACCCCCAGCTGCCTTTAATGGCTCCTAGCGCAAAATTGGGTAATGTGCTAAACGACTCATTTCGTGGTGGAGTGCCACAAGTGTAATAATATTAATGATAATAATTATAATTATAATTATAATAATACATGGAATTTATATAGCGCTATATCTTGTAAAAACAAATCAAAGCGCTTGCATTCGACCTATACAACACACAATCAATCAATAACCATTTATAGCTTTAGCAAATTCGAATCTACACACACACGTACACGCACACACATGCACGCACGCACGCACGCACACACACACACACACACACACAAAACACACACACACACACGCACACCTATAAAGGTTGTACACTTTGGCAGGTAGATGTTGAAGGCAGGGACAGATAAGAGATGGAAACAGAAGGAGAAAAATCTTAGGTTAGACTGTAACAGTATAAGTTTAACACTGGCAGGTCTGCATGTATGAATTTCTTTTATAAATTTTATTTTTTTATACCGCTTTATGATTTATCAGTTTATGTCACAGCAGATTTCTCTGCATGAAATGAGGGCTGCTCTCCATGGAGAGAGCATGTCGACACAAGTGCAGCGCGTACCCTTTTTTTTTTTTTTTTCCTGCTTGCAACTGTATTTATTTCCCTATCAGAGTGGCTTTTTTTCTACATAATTTTGCCAGGCGTAACCCTCTTGTTGCTGTGGGTTCTTTTACGTGCACTAAATAGTGATGTGTAACACACAGGACCTCGGTTAAATATCATCTCATCCGAAAGACTAGCACCCAGACCACTGCTCATGGTCTAATGGATGGGGAAAAAGTGTTGGGCCCAAACGCGATTCAAACCACCGCACACACCAACCCATACTTTTTGCTTTCTGATTCTAGGCAGGCGCATTGCCTCTAGACCGCCGACCCACTGAATTGACATATGATATACATAATAAATAATGTACACATTCATGAGCATCCAGTGATTCACACATCACACACACTCACAAACACACACACACACACACACACACCACACACACACACACAGACACACACACACACACACACACACACACACACACACACACAGACACACACGCACGCACGCACGCACGCATGCATACACGTATGTGCATACGTGCTGTGTGGAGGAGCACGCAAACTCTGTGTGTGTGTGTGTGTGTGTGTGTGTGTGTGTGTGTGTGTGTGTGAGTGTGTGTGTGTGTGTGTGTGTGTGTGTGTGTGTGTGTGTGTGTGTGTGTGTGTGAGAGAGAGAGAGAGAGAGAGAGAGAGAGAGGCAAGGCAAGGCAAGGCAAGGCAAGGCAAGGCAAGGCAAAATATTTTATTCGAGGATAATAGATAAGCACTTGTGTGCTTTTTTACATCCAGTCCCCGCCCTTTTCAGGGATACATCAAGTTGAAAAAATACTAAACAATAAAGCTTTATGCAAACCAGACAACATACAAGAATAAGGACACTATATATGATAAGGTAATAAAAATGCACTCGATCAGAAGACAAAAATCAGAAGTCACAATAAGATTTTGATAATGAAAGAATAGAAAAGTGTTAATAGGTAAAGAGCAAACAAGAGAAGAGAATAAACAACTGAAAACATCAATCCACCACCATCTGTCAAAAATTATACATGTGACATAAATCATACATTTGGATAAAAGGGGGAAATTTTTTTTAAACTAATATCCTTATTGGAGGGGGGGGGGGAGATACTGCCAATAAAAATATAAATAAAATCAACAATTATAATGATCCAAATACCAAAAATAAGGAACCATACCAAGTATCAAACAACAGGCAAGAATTAACACAGAGATACAATATTAAGGTAATGTTATAAAGTCACTGATTCAGAAACGAAAATGAGAAGTAAGAATCAATGATGATTTTGAGTTGAATAAAGAAAGCAAGAAAAACAAAGAAAAAACAAAAACAAAACAAAACAAAGAAAAGGCGCAATAATTAAGAGTATACATGAAAATATGATGAGGTTAAATGACTGAAAGCATCAATCTACCACCATCTAACATCAAATAAGTCCCATAAAACAAGATTTTGATAAAGGGGAGAAAGAACAACAACAACAGGTAAGGAATACGACAGAGATACAATATTAAGGTAATGTTATAAAAAGGCACTCATTCAGAAGCAAAATATGGAGTAAGAATCAATGATTATTTTGATTTGGATGATAAAACAAAAACAAAACAAACAAACAAAAAAACAACAACAAATAAACAAACAAAAACAAAACACACACACACACACACACACACACACAACATACACACACACACACACACACACACACACACACACACACACACACACACACACAAAAAAAAGGCGCAATGATTAAAGAGCAAACATGAGAACATGATGAGGTTGAATGACTGAAAACATCAATCCACCACCATCTGTCATCAAAATAGTCCCATACAGCATAAGTTTGATAAAAGGGGGGAAAGAACAACAACAACAAACCCAACTCACACACACACACTCACACACACACACACACACACACACACACACACACACACACACACACACACACACACACACACACACATACACACACACATACACACACACACACACACACACACACACACACACACACACACACACACACACACACACACACACACACACACACACACCACACACACAAAAAGGGCGCAATAATTAAAGAGCAAACAGAGAATATGATGAGGCTAATGACTGAAAACATCAATCCACCACCATCTAGCATCAAAATAGTCTCATAAAACATAAGTTTTGATTAAAGGGGAGAAGACAACAACAACAAAACACCCAACTCACACACACACACACACACACACACACACACACATACACACACACACACACACACACACACACACACACACACACACACACACACACACTCACACACACACACACACACACTCTCTCTCTCTCTCTCTCTCTCTCTCTCTCTCTCTCTCTCTCTCACACACACACACACACACACACACACACACACACACACACACACACACACACACGCACACGCACACAGAGGGAGGGAGGAGGAGAAGGGGGGAGAAGGAGAAGGGGATATAATTGGTTTATTATTTTTGGTGCATCAAGTGGATTAGAAGGTGAATTTTGAAGGTTGTCAATGATTGATGCTCTTTAATTGAATCGGGAAGGGAGTTCCACAGCACAGGGCCTGAGTATAGTAAACTAGATTTAAACAAGTCTATTCTTGGGATTGGGACACTTGGCTTTTCAATATTTCTGAAATGATTCATTGCGAACTTATCTCTTAAGGATGTGGGGACAGCTCCTGCCATTATCTTAAACATAAAAATGTCTTTGTTATATTTTAGTCTTTGTTGTAGGGGGAGAATATTTAACTGGGTATAATCCACTTCAAATAAAGTTGTTTTCTTCAGGAGGATAAGTTTGAGAGCACGTTTATACAGACTTAGTAACGGTTTCATAGTGTTTGCACTGGCAGAATCCCATAGGGTTGAGGCATAGTCTATTGAGGATTGTATGTAAGCTTGGAAGAATAATTTCCTTGAATTGTGGTCAAGGAAATGTTTAATTTTAGTCAACTGGTATACTCTTTGGGACAAATATTTGCATAGATGAGATATGTGGTAGAACCAGCTGAGATTTTCATCGATTGTTACTCCTAGAACTTTGTGATGAGAGGTTTGTTCAATTGCTTCCTTTCTTATATGGATTGGAAACTGTTTATGAGGTAAATTTTGTCGCTTTTGTCTGGTGGTGATAAGCATGCATTTTGTTTTTTGGGGGTGAATAGACATATGGTTCAGTTCTGTCCATTTGACAAGATCATTGCAGCTTTGTTGTAATATGGTTGCAAGAGAGTCAATGTCGTTATGGCTTGTATGTATGGTTGTATCATCAGCAAATAGTTCACATTTAGATTTGATAAGTAGAGGAAGGTCATTTATGTATAAGGAAAAGAGAATAGGTCCTAGTATAGATCCCTGTGGTACTCCATAATGAATGGGTTTTAGATTGGATGTGGATGTAGTTGTTGAGACACACTGTTGTCTGTTTTTAAGATAAGAAGCAAGTAGTTCTAGACTATCTGATGATAGATTGTACAGTTCTAGCTTTCTGATGAGGAGTGTGTGGTCAATTGTATCAAATGCTTTTTTGAAATCTACAAATAATACTCCACAAAATTTGTTTTCATTAATGTTTGATAGCCAATTGTCTATGAGACTAGTCAGTGCAGTATGACATGAGTGATTTTGTCTGAATCCTGATTGATTAGGGTGAAGAAGGTCGTTAGTGTCTATATGACGGACTAAGTGTTTATTTATATGTTTTTCCAGGGGTTTTGAAAGGAGGGATATAATAGAGATTGGCCTATAATTTGAGGGATCTGAAGTGTCACCACTTCAGAGAGAGAGAGAGAGAGAGAGAGGAGAGAGAGAGAGAGAGAGAGAGCACTTGACTTTTGAGTGGTTGTGTGTGGTGGTGGGGGGGGGGGGGGGGGGGGGGGGTCTGTTTTTGTTGTTAGTGCTGTTGCTTGTATTTTTTATAGGCATATTGTATTTTTGAGGCTGTTGAAATCATGTTGGTTAATTAATGTTGGTGAAATGTTTTTCTCTGCTTTTTTAAAAATTTATTTTATTTTATTTTATTTTATTTTTTGTCTTTTTTAGATCTTAGATGGCTTAATGAAAAAAACAAATCGATGCTTACTCAATGTACCATCTGAAAATAAAATTTTGACTTTGATTTGACTTTGACTTTGACACACAACACACACACACACACACACACACACACACACACACACACACACACACACACACACACACACACACACACACACACACACACTAATAATATAGTAATATTACTTCGAGTGAACAGACAAACTGAAGAAAGTCACACACACACACACACACACACACACACACACACACAGTGGCACACACACACACACGTGCAGACACAGACACAGACACACACAGACTCATACTTGGTTCATATGTAAAGGTGCATCTAGAAAACACATACCCTTCTCATGTTAAAGTTTACACTGATGGATCTCTTCTTGAAAATAAGGAAGCAGGGGCTGCTTTCTTCATTCCTACTTTAAAGGTTGAAAAATCCTTTTATATCAGCAAACATCATTCCATTTTTACAGCTGAACTTACAGCTATTTTAATGGCTTTGTACTTCCTGCTTGATTTCCCTAAAACTATTTTGCAGGTTTTGTTCTGTGTTGACTCGAAATCTGTTTTACAGTCACTTTGTAACTCAGAATCTAATGCTAGACAGGATCTTATAACTGAAATCAATCATTTAGTACACTTTTTAATTCTGAGAGGATCTAATGTTACTTTCTGCTGGGTTCCATCTCACTGTGGTATTTATGGTAATGAAAAGGTTGACAAAGTAGCCAAATCAGCAGCAAATCATTCTTCCTGTTCTACTGTCGTACATGTTCCGCTTTCTATTCGTGAGGGTTATGTACTGCTTCAAAATGTTTGCTGGAAACATGTTAAAAAGAAACAGGAAGAGGCTGGATATCCCCTGTATAATTGCTCATATCTAGATTTTGAGAACATTCTTTGTACTCAGTACGGTTATCAAAAATCTTGTACCAGAAAAACTGTTACTCTAATCTACAGATTGAAACTAAATGCTTTTCGAGCAAAATTTGCAAAAAATATACAATGTATATGCGGTGAAAAACTTTCAAATATTCATGTTTTGTATCACTGTTCAGGTTTAAAAAAGTTCCTACCATCATTTCAAAATAAGTCCCTACACAAGGTTCTTACGAATCCAAGGCTATTGTGTGAGATAGCATTATCCCTGATGCGATCCCCAGTAGCTTCATTTTTGTAAAATTTGACAATGCGTCTGCAACAGATTTGAAATCAGAATGATTCCAAATGTTCAGGTTCTGCTGTTAGCATAGTTTTGTTGCTATTGTTGGTGTTCTGAGGGTTGTTCTTTTTGTGTTTCTTTGCCTTGTTTTATTTTTTATTTTTTGTATTGTTTAGAATTAGTATCTTGCTACATCTTCCATCTCATCAACCCCCTCCCCCCCCCCCCCCCCCACTCTCCCCGTCTAATATCACATTAAGTGAACAGACGTAAAATTGAAGACATACATACACAGACACAGACACACACACACACACACACACACACACACACACACACACACACACACACACACACACACACACACACACACAAATATGAATCTATAGCCATATAAGTGTGTGTCATTTTAAAAATTGTATAATTTTTTTTTTTTGATATCGAGGATAATGGAATTATTTATATAAGCGCTCATGTGCATATATATATAGGTAGAGGTGTGTGTGTGTGTGTGTGTGTGTGTGTGTGTGTGTGTGTGTGTGTGTGTGTGTGTGTGTGTTTGTGTGTGTGTGTGTGTGTGTGTGTGTGTGTGTGTGTGTGTGTGTGTGTGCATGTATACACACACAGCCAGCCATGTGTGTGTTCTCACTCTCTGGGTTCTGACAGTGTTCTGACTGTGTTCTGACTGTGTTCTGACACAGTGGCAGTGCTCTTACTGTGTTCTAACAGTGTTCTGACTGTGTTCTGACAGTGTTCTCACTATGTTCTGATGGTGTTCTCTGTGTTCTGACAGTGTTCTCTGTGTTCTGACAGTGTTCTCACTCTCAGGCTGCACAACTGTCAGGACTACTCTAAATCTTTTGAGCAGAATTCAGAAAATGTGGTATTATACATATACATGTAGATGATCATACCACTTTTAATGTAACTTACTTTTATGGACCATGTTAATTGTCATGGTACTGCTCTTGATAACTGATAAGTCGAGATTAGATTTATAGATTTATGAGTTGGTTTATAGATAAATTTATAGTTACTTAAGTTACTTCTAACTTTAATAGTAATAATACCTGTAGATCTAGTCATGAATAAATTATTTTTAAATATATATTATATACCAGTTGACATTTGGACTCATTGTGCATGGTTTCTGTGACCCACTGCATTTGTTGTGTCTAGGTTTTACTTTTCAAACCCAATGGGGGGGGTGGCCCAGTGGTTAGAGCACTACACTGTACATGATACTGTATGCATTTTGAAGGTCCCATGATCAACCCCAGGTTTGATCCTCCACTGGGACACCCATAATTTACAGGAAATTTTTCCCCTGGAGTTTTAACATATTCTAAACATGCACTGACTCCACTCCCTTGAAAGTCTGGCTTCAGATGAGACAATTATGATTAAACTGAAAACCTTTTTTCCCTCGTCAAGTGCTAATGTACACAGAACGTGATCAACATCTTGCGCACAGGTTAAAAATCCATTTGGCCATTTAGAAGAGGAGGCCTTTTTTGTGGATGACATCTAGATAGATCTTTAAATTAAAAGAAAAAAAAGAAAAAAAAAGAACTGTTGTGTTGTGTTAACTGTTAAGATGTCCATCATCCCCGAATGCTGCTAGTGCTACCTGAACTAATGGCAGGCAAGAACACTTGCACGAATGAATGCTCACCACAGCTGCACTGGTGAACCTTGAAATCTGCCTCTAGTGGAAGAATGGAAATAATAATAATTGTAATAACAATAATCAAAATAATGATGATGATGATATTGATAGTAATAATAATGATGATGATGATGATGATGATGATGATGATGATTGTAAAACTAATAGTGATAATGATAATGATGATAATGTAATAATAATAATAATAATAATAATAATAAAAATTAAAAACCCTGAAAACTGGTATTAAAAAAAAAACAACTAGCCGCATTTTCCCTTTGACATGATTTTTTTCTTTTCTTTTTTTCTCTTAAAACTCTTAAGTGATGCAGACAAGGCAGATTAATTAATGATCAAATGCTGAGAAGGAGAAGGAGAGGGG
>CM060349.1:5003569-5016069 GCA_030674155.1 Stramonita haemastoma
TGGCCCAAAATCATGGTGTTTTTTTTTCAGAATTAAGAATTGCTGGGTACATTTATGGAGATCTCCTGTGCAAGTTTAAAGACTTTAATTCAGGTTGTTAATTAAACATGTCTGTGTAGAAACAGGCTACTTCTAACTTGTTATATAGATAAGATAAAAAGGTTTAGGAGTTTGATATATTTAGTTTTGGCAGCCATGTTGGATTGTTTCTATGGCGACAATGCAGAAAACTGAGTGATTCTTTGATTTTTATGATTTACAAGCGATGCTTTTTCAATACATGGCATAACTTTTATAACATGGGCTTGTCAACAAATTTTCATCATTTTTGACTCCCATGTCCCACCTTAGGTTATGATTTACTGTCAATAGGCTACACAGTGGGGACGGGGTAGCCAAATGGTCAGAACATTGCACTGGCAATTTGATGACCCAAGTTTGATTCCTGTTGAGGGGATTTTTCTCCTGGAGTTAACATCAGTGCTGACTCCACTCTCCCTAAAGTCTTTCGGATGAGACTGTAAACCGAGGCCCCGTGTGCGAATGCACGCAGAACATCTTGCGCACACGTTAAATCCTGTTCCACTTTTCGTAAGAGTTGGCCATTGTGTGCCGGTGGAACAGATGACAATCAGTATTTACACAACTGCATACACACGGGGCTGGATGATAAAAAAGTACATGAGTGCTTATTCTTATTATCCTCGATATAAAAGAATAAAATAAATAAATAAAATAAAAGATCTAGTTCAGTTGAATCCCACCTCTCCACAGTGGGAAGTTTCTTAGGCTTGTTTATGTTTGATTATCGCTTTAGGTTGTTGTTGTTTTTCTTTTTCTTTCTCTTCCTCCCCCCCCCCCCCCCCCCCCCCCCCATGTTGCTGTGGTCTATTTTCTATAATTTGCTCTGTTTCCTGCTGTGTAGAGAAAAGGAAATTGTACTTGTATGCAGTGTTTAAAACCCTTTGTTGGACTGTTTGAATTGATAACAAAATATTTATGTGCCAGTGGCTTGAATTGAAAGAGAATCTTGAACTACTGTCTGTCTGTCTGTCTGTCTGTCTGTCTGTCTTTGTGTGTCTTGTCTGTCTGTCTGTCTGTCTGTCTGTCTGTCTGTCTGTCTGTCTGTCTGTCTGTCTCTCTCTCTCTCTCTCTCTCTCTCTCTCTGTCTCTCTCTCTCTCTGTCTCTCTGTCTCTGTCTCTCTCTCTCTCTCTCCCCCTCTCTCTCTCCTCTCTCCTCTCTCTCTCTTTCTCTCTGTGTGTCTAGAGCTCTCTCTTTGTTTATCTCTGTCTCTCTCTGTGTCTCTTTCAACGCATGCACACACGCGCACGCACGCACGCACACAGGCACGCACGGCACGCACACACCACACACACACAACACACATACACTCACACACTCACACCACACACACACACACACACACACACACACACACACACACACACACACACACACTACACACACACATACACACACACACACATACAACACACATACACACAACACACACACACACACACACACACACACACACACACAAACACACACACACATCACTCTCTCTCTCTCTCTCTCTCTCCCTCTCTCTCATCTCTACTCTCACTCTCATCTCCTCTCTCTCTCACTCTCTCTCTCTCTCTCTCTCCCTCTCTCTCTCTCACTCACACACAAAACATCCTACCCACAGCAACTGCACTGCATGTGTAGAGCCCCAAAGGATGGCTAATCCATTATGCGCTATTTTATCATTACTGTCTGTGTTGTGTCGTGTGGTGTGCATTACGTGCATACATAATGTATATTATCATTATCATTATCTTACTCTCTTTCTATATCAAATGTCAAAGATCAAAAGTTCAAAGTTATTCATCATCATCATCAGTGCAGTATTGACTTCTTTTCCCTGAAAGGCCTGCAGATGAGACTGTAAACTGAGATATCCCTTGTGTGAACAGATGGCATTTACAAAACTGCATACACACGGGACTGGACGTAAAAAACACAAGAGTGCTTATTCCATTATCCTCGATATAAAAGAATAAATCAAATAAATCAAATCAAATGAACACAGACTGAACACCTTGTGAACATGTCAGACCCTGTTCTGCCTTTGGGAAGAGTAAGCTTTATGTGCCGTTTGGAAAGGATGTCAAAATAACAGTATTATCTTGAACAGTTAATTACCATGTGCATGGGACTGAATGTGAAAAAGCACACTAGTGCAAGTTAATCAATGTATAATCATTTCTCAACATAAAAAAATATGAATAAAACTTTAAAAAAGTTAAAGAAAGAAATTTCTTATGCCCCCCCCCCCCCCCCCCACCCATTCTCCCAATTCTTTGTATTTTGGCTATAATCATTGTGAAACACCACCACAGTAATTAAATTGAAAGGACTGCATTATGTGTTGTTTGTCGTATTTGACAATGACCTCCAAAACAGCAGAAGTAGAGGGCAGAAAATTGATATTATAGTGGAGATGCCTTGCCCACAGCACACCCCACTCTCTCGCCAAGAGGCATAAGGACAGTCAGCGTGGAGATGTTCTCCAAAGGCCAACTAGCCCCCAGGGCTGCAGCATATAAGGACTGTGCAAGTCAAGCCTCCTAGTCAAGAGTCATAGTCGATCACTAAAAGACTAAGCTGTAAAGTTGGAAGAATTCTGCTAAGTTTAGATATAAGAAGTTATCTCTGAGCCTGTTTTGGTGTTCAGGTATGAATGATGAATTGATCACTACCACTAATTTTACAAGCTAGTTTAGATCTTTAATTTTGCGCTTTGGTTTGTTTTTTTACAAATATAGCGCTAATATAATTCCATGTATTATTATTATCATTATTTTATAATTCATGAAGACTAGTCTGGTTCTCTGCCTGTGTGACTTCAGACTGTCCAAGAATAGAATCACTCATGATGTATATATATTATATATTATATGTATTTATATATATCAGAGTTGATTGTGTGGAAGCATGGCGAGTGGCACAGGTGTTAGCACCATTGATTTCTCCTCTGGACCAGTTAAGGGCCAGGACTGGAGGAATGGCTAAATCAGGCTGAATGTTGTTGTTGATGTTGTAGTTATCAGTGCCGATAGCTCCAGAGCACTGACCAGTCTTGTTGTGGCACGCACAGACACAAATGCAACGCACGCACGCGCACAACACACACACACACACACACACACACACACACACACACACACACACACACACACACACACACCATTTAGGTAGGCTGCATTCCGACTTCAGGGTAGTTATGGTGTTGTTGTTTTATTTTTATTATTATTATTATTTTATTTTTATTGTTGTGTGTTATGCAAGATATAGCGCTATATAAATTCCATTTTTATCATTATTATTCACATCCATCAGTTTTCCCCCACTTTCAGCTCCTGTCAGCTGCTAATTAATCCATTCCATTCCATTCCAGCCCAGCGGGTGCTAATCATAGCACTCATTAGCAGGAACTGACCACACTTGGACTAGGTAAATGGAAAGAGTGCACTAAATTTAGCGCACTTAACTGAATGATGTTGGATTTGCACACTGTGTATCATCATCATCATCATCATCATCATCATCATCATCATCATCGTCATCGTCATCGTCATTATTATTAAATGGAAGGAGTGCACTAAATTTAGCGCTCTTAACTGAGTGATGTTGGATTTGCACACTGTGTATTATTATTATTATTATTATTATTATCATCATCATCATCATCATCATCATCATCATCATCATCATCATCATTAAATGGAAGGAGTGCACTAAATTTAGCGCTCTTGACTGAGTGATGTTGGATTTGCACACTGTGTATTATTATTATTATTATTATCATCATCATCATCATCATCATCATCATCGTCGTTGTTGTGTGTGTGGTCACAGCGAGAGATGGAGGTGATTGAGGTGAAGATCCAGGAGATGGAAAAAGACCTGGACAAGAACAGAGAGCTGATCGCAGACATCAAGAACTGGGTGGGTCTGCTGGCCAAGGGAGACGACCAGGCCCTGGGTCACCTGGTGCAGCTGGTCAACAACAAGGGCAACAAGGTTCCTTCCTCTGCTGCCGCTGCCTCCAATGTCCAGCAGTCTGAACAGGTCAGGTGGGGGGGGGGGATGAGGGGGAGTGGAGGGGAGAGAGAGAGGGGATGGGAGAAAGGGGTGGAGAGCGGAGGAGATATTTGAGTGGAGAGAGAGAGATATATAGATAGATAGATAGATAGATAGATAGAGAGAGGAGAGAGAGAGAGAGAGAGAGAGAGAGAGAGAGAGAGAGAGAGAGAGAGAGAGAGAGAGAGAGAGAGATTTAAGTAGAGAGAGAAAGAGAGTTGGGGAGAAAGAGATTTAAGGAGAGAGAGAGAGGGGGGGGGGGGCTGGGTCACCTGGTGCAACTGGTCAATGACAAGGGCAACAAGGTTCCCTCCTCTGCTGCTGCCTCCAATGTCCAGCAGTCTGAACAGGTCAGTGTGGGGGTGGGGGAGAGGATGAGGGGGGGGGGGGGGGGGGGGAGAGGGGAGAGGAGAGAGGAGAGAGAGAGATTTGAGGAGAGAGATTGAGGGAGGAGAGAGAGAGGGGAGAGAGAGGAGGAGGCAAGAGAGAGAGAGTTGGGAGAAAGAAATTTGAGGAGGAGAGAGAGATTTGAGGGTCCCTGGATCATCTTGTCCAGCTGGTCAATGACAAGGGCAACAAGGTCCCATCTTCTGCTGCCTCCGACGTTCATTAGCAGTCTGAACAGTTCAAGGGGGAGCTAGGAGAGGTGGTGGAGAGAGAGAGAGAGAGAGAGAGAGAGAGAAGAAGATAACGATAACGATAACAAGAACGATATTTATTCAAGAAAAGGCAATTGCCCCCTAATTTTGAAAGGGTGTCAACATATATTCAAATTCACAACATCACACATTGACATGCTCGGATATATGTGAAAGGGTATCAACATAATTATTATTCAAATTCACATCATCACACATTAACACGATTGGATCTGTGTCAAGGTTTTTGTGTCACGCGATGTCTGACTGTAGTCAAGTGGGCACACTGGCTGGCTCTGTTTCATAATACAAACACACGTGGGTGGACTGGTTTGCACACGTAGCTGTCTGGGTGGTTATGCTTCCTTGTTCTCTGTCTCTCTCATTCTCTCTCTGTCTCTCTCTCTGTTCTCTTTCTCTCTTCTCTCTCTATCTCCCTCTCCCTCTCTCCCTCTCCCTCCCTCTCCTCTCTCTCTCCTCCTCTCTCTCCTCTCTCCTCTCTCTCTCTCTCTCTCTCACCTTCTCACTTTCTCTCTGTCTCTGTCTCGTGTCTGTCCTGTCTATGCAACCGTCTCTATTCTGTTGGTTTATGCATGTTTCACATGTTGTAGTTTCCCCGATATTCCCTGACATTTTATAGCTTTATATTTAATTGAATGATTGGCAGATTGATTCACTTGTTTTTGACTTTCCTAGCTTTGTGTTCAATAGAACGGTTGGTTGATTGATTCACTGGATGTGTGGTTTTTTTGATGTTACAGCTTTATGCTCAAATCATACGATTGGTTGATTTATTCACCAAATTTTGATTTTCATAGCTTTATACTTGAATTATGCGATTGGATTGATTGGTTGATTGATTCACTTTTTTTTCTTTCTTTTTTTTAAGAGGGCTGGATGAAAACAAGCCACCATTGTGCTTAATCTTTTCCCTCAATAAAAAAATGTTCATTCAAAATGTTCATTCTCTCTCTCTCTCTCTCTCTCTCCTCTCTCTTCTCTCCTCTCTCTCTCTCTCTCTCTCTCTCTCTCCCTCTCTCTCTCTCTCTCTCTCTCCTCTCTCTCTGTCCGTCTGTCTGTCTGTCTCTGTCTCTCTCTCTTGTCTGCTCTTCTCTCTCTCTCTCTCTCTCTCTCTCTCTCTCTCTCTCCTCTCTCCTCTCTCTCTCTCCTCTCTCTCTCGCTCTCCTCCTCTCCTCTCTCTTCTCTCTCTTCTGCTCTTCTGTCTCTCTGTCTTCTGCTTCTCTCCTCTCTCCTCACACACACACGCACACACACATGATACATACACATGAACCAACACCTGCAAGCATTAGCACCCCATGCATGTGCACACACGCACTCAACATGTATACATACACATGCACGTGCACACACACATCACACACACAACACACACACACACACGCACATACACACACACAGAGAATTGTCAAACTGAATTGAATTAGATTGAAGTGAATAAATTTTATTTAAAGTGGGTTATGGCATAAGCAAACATGCTTTTTTTTTTTTTTTTTTTTTTTTACATGCAACCAGCCCTCAGGGCACAACTAGGGAACAAATAAACCAAGAGAGAAACTTCTTGAAACTTTGAAACTTTGAAACTTTTATTAAGGAAAAGAATAAGCAACTTAATTGGACTTTTTTACATCCAGCCTCAATCAAAGAAAATGATAACAATGTAAAACAAAAATTAACAGCAAATATTAAGTAAACACAACCCCCCCCCCCCCCCCCCCCCCCCGAAAAATAAATAAACAATCGTTGTAACATCATAGAAATTTATGTCAAAATGGAGATTAAAATTTAAAAAAAAAAAAAATAATAATAATAATAATAAGGAAAAGAGCACATAGAAAAGAAAAGAAAAAAATTTATTTAAAAAAAAAAAAAAAAAATCAGACAGAAAAATTGAAGAATTTGTATTGGGTATGGGGAAAGAGAAGGAATAATTTAAATAATAATATAATAATAATAATATAATAATATAAATAATAATAATAATAAATAATAATAAATAGAAAAGGAAGAAAGAAAAATAGAGGGAGAGAGATAAGCAGGGGAGTGGGGGTGGGGGAGGCAGACAGGTAGGCAGGCAGCTAAGATAGGTTGCGGATGCAATGCCAGACAAGAGAAGATATTATGTGAATATTCCTGTATATTCATTCATTAAAATCAAATAATTATGTTTAAATGTATATAGACTAGTATTGACATTAACTGAAGATGAAACATCATTCCATAATAAACCACCAGAGTAAGCAAGGCTAGATTTGAACAGATCAATTCTGGGCAGTGGTAACATTATTTTGTGAAAATAGCGACACTCGTTTATCTTAAACTTGTTTATCAGGGAAGGTGGAGCACAGCCAGACATAATTTTGAACATAAAAACTGCCTTATTGTATCTTAACTTCCATTTCAGAGGGAGAATATCAAGTGAGATGTAATCATTACATGACAATGATGATGATTTTAGTAGAAGTACTTTAAGAGCACGTCTGTACATACTTGCCAATGGTTTTAAAGTGTTTTCGCTCGCCGATATCCCAAACTGTTGATACATAATTTATGTGTGGCTCAATAAAAGCATGATAAAACAGTTTACGAGAGTGAGAATTTAAGAAATGTTTTATCTTCATCAGCTGATAAATCTTTTTTGATGTGATTTTACACACCATTCTTACATGTTCAGACCATGACAGATTGTTATCAATTACTAATCCTAGAACTTTATGAAAATCAACTTCTTGAACTACATTACCACTGATGTCTAATGAACTACGTATTTTAGAAAGGTTCTGCCGTTTTTGTCTGGTAGTTATAATCATATGTTTACTCTTATGAGGGTGGATGCTCATATGATTTGAATCAGACCATTTCATCAGTTGTACTATATTAGTCTGTAAGGTAGTAATTACGTCATCCAATTTAGAGTGGCTTGTATGTAATGTTGTGTCATCTGCAAACATTTCACAATTAGCCTTTAAACAGAGGGGTAAATCGTTAATATATACTGAGAAGAGTATGGGTCCCAGGATGGAACCTTGAGGAACACCAAACAAAATGGGCAAAATAGAAGATTTGGATTCCTCAATTAACACAAGTTGTTTACGGTTGTCTAAAAATGATGACATGAGTTCCATTGTATCATCTGAAAGGCCATACAGTTTCAGTTTTCTAAGGAGAAGCTTGTGATCAATCAAATCAAATGCTTTTGAAAAATCAACAAACAGGACACCAGTAATTAAATTGTTATTCATGTTGGTTAGCCATTTGTCAACTAAGTTCGTTAGAGCAGTGTGACACAAATGTTTTTTTCGAAATCCAGATTGATTGGGATGAAATAGGTCATGCTTATTGAAGTGGTTAAGAATGTGCTGCCTAATGTGATTTTCTAAAGGTTTAGATAAGTTAGATAATATAGAAATAGGTCGATAATTTGCAGGATTAGTACGATCACCAGCTTTGTAGAGAGGTAAAACTTTGGCAACTTTGAAAGCTTTTGGAAAACATTTTTTTGCTATAAACAGATTGAATACATAGGTCAATGTTTCTGAGATAGCTGGAGCTGCTAGTTTTAAAATCTTACCATTGATACCATCTAGCCCACATGTGCCTGTTTGTTTTAAATGGGTCAGAGCATTATAAACTTCATTCACAGACATGAACGGAATATTAAGTTTTGATGAGATGTTTTTAGAAGCACAGAACTCATCTAATACTTCAAGATTATTTAAGTGAGAGGAGTTAGTTTTGATAGTTGATTGAGCTATATTACAAAAATGTTCATTGAGTTTATCTGGCAGTAAATCTAAAGGAAGTGAAGATTTAGGTCTGAAATCCTTTTTAGTTAAGCGGTTTATGGCATTCCACATAGATTTATTATTAGTTTTATCAGAAACAAGCTTTTGAAAATACTCCTTTTTAGCCTGTCGTTTTAAGTATGTGACAAGATTTCTTTGTTTCTTAAATTCATCCCTTGTTCCATTGATCAGTAAAGAATCTCGTAATTTTATTGCATCTTCAACATGTTTGGTCAACCATGGTGGCTTAGGGTCAGTTTTAACTCATTTTGTTTTTAAAGGTGCATGTTTGTCATAATATTCAAAAAGTTATGATACCAAATTTCAAATGCATTATCAGGATCAGTAAACTGGTAAACTAATGGAAAATGAGAATTATTTAAATCCCAAAGGAAACTGTTTATGTCAAAATGCCTAAGATTTCTGTATTTTAGCCACTTATGGCTGTTCTTTGGAATTTTAACTCCCTTTCTGGACCAAGTAAAGCAAACAGGGAAATGATCACTACACCCATAGGTTGGAGAACAAACCTCTAATATATTGTTTAATGCCGTAGCATAAACATGGTCAATCAGGGTTTTAGAAGTAGCTGTAACTCTTGTAGGCTTGTCATCAATTGGACCAGTTGGAATGATTCATAGGCGTGTGTCCAGGTTAACTGACGTTTTTGTAAATCAATGTTAAAGTCACCTAACAAAATTGTCTCATCAGAATACATAGCTAAGTCTTCCATTAATAAAGTAAAATTGTCTATCCAGTTTGCATGTTCAGCTGGGTTTCTGTAAATGAACCCCAAGAGTACAGGTTTAGCTTTTTTAAATCAATTTGTATCCATAAGGATTCAACATGGTGCAGGTCTATAGGGTGTATCTGCTTGACGTTCATTGTCTGGTGGATATAGACAAGAAGTCCTGTTTCTTTAGAATGTTTAGGATCCATACGAATACAAGAATATCCTGGAATAGAGATTTCTTCATCTGAAATATGAGCTGTAAGGCGTGTTTCTGCAAAACCAAAAAGATGGAAAAATTTCCCAGAGTTAGATAAAATACTTGACACATCCACTAATTTACCGTATAAATGATTGATATTAAGGAACCCTACTCTCAGACCATCTCTTGATGGCCAGGCATCAATAGTATTAATCAATGACATCATGAACACATAAAGAAATTAATAATCAGCACATTAAGTATGACACATAAGAAATATATGAATAATTATAAGAAAGACAAAAAAGCGGGGGGAAATAAGATGAAACCTGTCTGTTTTGTATATACAAATACTATATAAGTAACCACAGTTTGGTTAAGGAAACCCAGGGAACAAAACCTATTTTTGTTCACATTTGGTCCAGCAACTGTACCTTCCCTTAATTAACACTCATAAGATACATTCACAATTTACAAAAACAGTGTTAGAAAAAAGGCATGCACAAAAGATGTTGGTAAGGCACACATGTGCATGCAACTTGAACATTCACACTAACACACATGCACATGTTTGCACATGATCTCACATGCACACACATACAGACAGATTTACACTAGTGTATAGATTCATACACATTCACACACATACACACAAACAACATCATATACATTTATATACACACAACCATGCACTCACATTTATGTGTGCGTATGCTTGCACACATGCACACACTTAAGATGCACAGGAAATATTCAAACAGATATGCAGGGAAATAAGGGCTTTACATTCACATAGCTTATCAATAAAAAGCATTTATTATCAGTCAGAAAACGAAAGAAATTACCAAAGATCCTCTGATACAAATAGTATCAGACAAACTACTTCAGACATTGAATTTGATTAAATTAAAAACCATTCTGATTTGCTAACAGCAAGTGGGATGCCATCCGAAGTAAGTGCTCGGAAAAAGGATGAATGCCATTTTCTTCTTGGTTTTGGGTGGAGGTAAAAAAAATGGTTATTAGAGATATCTGGGGGGGTGACAAAATGGTTTGACTGTCTTACAGGTGGTGGCAGAGTAGAAAAAGCAGGGTGGTTTCTCATGGGAGGGAAACTACCATAGCCACTATTAGTTCTTGATCTTGGGGGTAATGGTGGGTAATGCTCAGTGGAAGAAATGGGAGGGAAACTATGGGTTGGTAGATTTCTTAATGAGTGTCCTTGGAACAACTGAACGGGTGGTTTGGGATTTTTTGTTAATTTTTCCCTTGGGGTGAAGTGCTTTGCATGCACTCTGTGATGGAAACCAGCTGGCCGTGTCATGGAGATATCCTCAGCATGATGGCCATTTCTCCACAGAGATTTCACACTCTCCGCAAGCCTGGCAGTGCCCTTGGCATTGGGAAGGATGGCACTGCTGTATAGGCTTTGATCCGAAGCAAATGTTTGAAAATGGTCAAGGAGAGTGATCCTGTATTTTTCACAAACTAGTTTTAGATTGTGATTTGATGGCAGGATTGAATTATTAAAAGAGTGTTTTCCCTTTGCAGGAAGGATTGAACTAAAACACACACGAGAATATGGGAAAAGCTTTAAACATACACCAACAAGATCAGACCAAGTTTCAACAGATATGGGACCAGCCGGACAAGAGTTGACACCCACATGGATGATGATGTCTTTCAGGTTTGGGGGCAGAGACAGAGAAAGAAACCATGTCTGGAGATGGTCAACAGTCATGCCAGGCACACACACTTTGAAAACTCTGTCATGTCTGGGTGCAAGACTCCTTGGATGGATGAAACGAACTGTGGAGTCACCTTTGAGGAGTACTGTTGTATTGTCCGGAATTGTCATCTGTAGCAATGTGTCTAGTGGCTTTGCTCTATGGTCAGACCTGATGTTTTCTGCATGGCAGTCAAGGGTGCTAGCTTTCTTGAGGGACCTAGGTTTGGGGACTGTTTCTGTTTTTTCATTTTCGGAAAGAGTTGAAAAGGAGTTGGATATTGGAACAGAGTACAGGAAACTGACATCATCAGGTGTGTTACCAGGAACTGTACTTGAATCTTCAGAGCACAACTCATTCTTTGTGATTGTAGGCTGACTGACAGAAGCGTGGTAGATCTGGCAAGAGTCTCTGGACAGAGAAATGTCCTCACTGATAGTCTGGCACTGACTGTCACAGACTGGTGATACACAGGGGATCAGAGAATCCTCACAAGGAGAAGAGGACTGTGTACCAACTGTCTGAGTTCCTTCTTCAGTCATGTCAGGGCCTTCTGTCTGAGTGTGGGATGAGACACGCTCAGGTTGTTTAGATACAACTTTTTTTAATTGAGATTGAACAGAACCTAACTGGGATTTAATGGATTGGTTCTCTTTGAGAAGCTGGTTGTTAGAAAGTTGGAGGGTAGCAAGAAGAGATTTAAGTTCGTCAATCTGGAAACAAATAGAATTAAATTTTTCAGAGAGAGGGAGGGAGGGGGAGAGAGAGAGAGGGGGGGGGAGGGAGGGAAAGAGAGGGAGGGAGGGAGAGAGAGAGGGCAAGGCAAGGCAAATTCTTTTGTTTTGAGGATAATGAGGAGAGGGGGAGAGAGGGGGTGAGGGGGAGAGAGAGAGAGGGGGGGAGGGAGAGAGAGAGGGAGGGAGAGAGAGAGGGCAAGGCAAGGCAAATTCTTTTATTTTGAGGATAATGAGGAGAGAGAGAGGGGGGGAAAGAGAGAGGAGGAGAGAGAGGGAGGGAGGGGAGAGAGAGAGAGGGAGAAAGAGAGGGGGGAGAAGGAGGGAGGGGGAGAGAAAGAGAGAGACAGAGAGGGGGGGGGAAGTAAAGCTGATGTGTTTGTTGTGCTTAAATTACAAACTATTTATAATATTATATATCCGCATACAGTTGTGCTGAATTAATAATGTCAGATAACTTACGTGTTGAAGTTGAATTGGAAAAGTGTGTGTGTGTGTGTGTTGTGTGTGTTTGTGTGTGTGTGTGTGTGTGTG
>CM060349.1:5021069-5026069 GCA_030674155.1 Stramonita haemastoma
GCAAAATGCCGAAGCGACAGTCTTACATTGTATCTTTCAAATTGGAAGCCCTCCAGTATCTGGATAACGAAGCAGGTGGGAATGTTTCCGAGTGTGCCCGTGAATTTTTTGTGGATAGGTCAAGTCAACTACTCACACGACCTAATTTACATGCTTTCGGGGTTTGTTTTCACTCAATTACACGGCTGAGCACAAAAATTAACTTATGCAAAGGGGTGTATCCCTAGCAAACGCCCACCCCCCAATTTTGCCCTAAATCAGTGCGCAGGGGGGTGGGCGTATGCTAGGGATTTTACAGTAATATATAAACTCCATTATATGTGGTTATTATAATAATTATTATTAAAATCATTTTTATTGTTGTTATTATCATCATCATCATCATTATCCTTCTTCTTCTTCCTCCTCCTCCTCCTCATCATCATCATCATCATCATCACCATCATATTCATCATCGTATTCATAATATTCATCATCATCTTTTTTAAAAATTTTTTTAGATACAAACTATTTTAATCCACGTACGTTCCTTTCTCTCATGTGGAGGATGGATGCAGTGTGTGTGGTGTGTTAGCCTAGGGGATCAGTGTCTGATGTACACATCTGTCTGATCTATACGTGAAGGGAATGCCCAGGAAGAACATCAAGTTTGTTTTTTGGAATGGAACAGGCAACAGCTATCCCAGATATTACTATGGCCTTCAGTGTCCGTGTATACAGCATGAAGTGAAAAGGTTTGTTTTGTTTTTTTTAAGTTTTTTTTTTTATCAAGTTTTTTGGAATGGAACAGGCGACAGCTATCCCAGATATTTCTCGGGGCTTCAATGTCAGTATAAACAACATGAAGTGAAAAGGGGGGGTTTTTAAAGGTTTTTTTATAGTTTTTTTTATAAAGTTTTTTTTTTTATAAAGTTTTTTTATAAAGTTTTTTTTTATAAAGTTTTTTTTATAAAGTTTTTTTTTTATAAAGTTTTTTTTATAAAGTTTTTTTTTTTTAATTAGTTTTTTTGGAATGGAATTGGCGACAGCTATCCCAGATATTACTAGGGGCTTCAGTGTCTGCAAAAACAACATGAAGTGAAAAGTTTTTTTAAATAATTTTTTGAAAAAATTTTTTGAAATAATTTTTTTTTTTAAAGTTTTTTGGAATGGAACAGGCGACAGCTATCCCAGATATTACTAGGAGCTTCAGTGTCGATGTAAACAGTATGAAGTGAAAAGTTGTTTTTTTATTATAATTAATTTTTTTGGAATGGAACAGGCGACAGCTATCCCAGATATTACTAGGAGCTTCAGTGTTGGCATAAACAACATGATGTGAAAAGGGTTTAGTTTGGTTTTTTTATGTTTTTTTTTTATTAAGTTTTTTGGAATGGAACAGGCGACAGCTATCCCAGATATTACTAGGGGCTTCAGTGTTGGTGTAAACAGCATGAAGTGAAAAGGGTTTGTTTTATTTAAAAAAAAATTATTATTTATTTTTTGGAATGGAACAGGCGACAGCTATCCCAGGGCCTTCGGTGTCGGTGTAAACAGCATGAAGTTAAAAGGGTTTGTTTTATTAAAAAAAAAATTATTATTAATTTTTTTGGAATGGAATTGGTGACAGCTATCCCAGATATTACTAGGAGGCTTCAGTGTCTGCAAAAACAACATGAAGTGAAAAGGTGGGGGTTTTTTTTTTTTTTTTTTTTTTTTTTTTTTAATGGAATTGGTGACAGCTATCCCAGATATTACTACGGCCTTCAGTGTCAGTGTAAACAACATGAAGTGAAAAGGGGTTAAAAAAATTTTACATAAATTAATTTTTTTGGAATGGAATTGGTGACAGCTATCCCAGATATTAATACGGCATTCAGTGTCGGTGTAAACAGCATGAAGTGAAAAGGCTTAGAAAGCGGCAACTCTAAAAGTGTCTTTGTTGGTTATATATTCAACAACAGAAAAGAAGAAAAAACCTACTGCTCCAAGCCAAACCTTACCAGGTGTAGTTAGGTGAAAAGTTTCTCCACTTCCTTGTTTGAAGACTGTAAAAAAACACACCAAAAAACCAACAACAACACATTCTCACACTGCTTTGAAATAAGTGAAGCAGTTTTTTTTTTGAGGGGTTACCTTTTTTTTTTTTTTTTAAATCTTGATGAGGTTGGCTTCCTTGCTACTGTGTACCCAAGTGAATTTAGCTGTATTGAAGCAAGTGATGCAATTATAGTGGGGTGGGGTTGTTTTTTTTTCTTCAGGACTTGGGTATGACAAAAATGCAAGCTTAATTTTTAGTTGCTTTTTGTTTATTTATTTATTCATTTATTTATTTATTCTTTTACATGGAGGATAATGGAATAAGCACTCGTGTGCTTTTTAAAAATTTTTTTTACATCCAGTCCTCGTGTGTAATGCAGCTTTTGTAAATCTTGTCATCTGTTTCCACCGGCACACAGTGGCCTACTCTTACGGAAAGCGGGATAAGATTTAATGTGTGCACAAGATGTTGCATTCACACAGGGGGCCTTGGTTTATAGTCTCATCTGAAGGACGCGTGTGTGTGTCACTGTGTGTGTGTGTGTGTTTGTGTGTGTGTGTGTCTGTGTGTCTGTGTGTGTGTGTGTGTGTGCATGTGTGTGTGTGCGTGTGCGTGTGTGTGTGTTTGTGTGTGTGTGTGCGTGCGTGCTTGCCTGCAGCGCATGCATGCATGCCTGTGTGTGTGTTTGGGTGCATGTAGCAAAAGTGAAGGGAAAGATAAGAATGAGGACTATCAGTGACAGTAATTAATGTACATCATGTATAGTGTCTGCCTTGTGTCTAACCACCCATCTTCCCCCTTCCCCCCACGTGCCCTTGACCTCTCAGCTTTGGCTTATCTTGACATAGTCAGCTTTTTCTTATTCTTCTGTGGCATGTCTTCTACACTACAGTCTGAAAGTACTTCACTTATAATACATTACATCACTTCATGTAAACTGTCATGTGTGTTGTGTGGGGGTGGGATGTGGGGTGTGTGTTGGGGGTGGGGGGGTGGTGCTGTGTGTATGTGTGTGTTGTCGTGTGTGTGTGTGTGTGTGTGTTCTGTGTTGTTTTCGAGGATAAGAATAAATCTGTGCTTTTTTAATCAGTCCATGTGATGCATGTTTTTGTAATATGTGTTGTCATGCACATGCACGCACACATACATACACACGCATGCACGCACGCACACGCACACCACACACACACACACACACACACACACACACACACACACACACACACACACACAGAGTAACGTTAGTAACATAAAGGTTGGTGGGTTGGGTTTTTTTTTATCATTTAACAGCTTCTCTAGGGGCCAGCATGTTGAGGGCAGTGGCGCCCATCTCCTCTCCCTCGCTGCTTTACCTTCTCTGACACTAAAGAGGGCAGGTACCCATTGACAGCTGGGTGAACTGGGGGGGGGGGACTACTGAAGCCAAGGCATGCAAATGGTCACCCATCCAACTGGTAACCACGCTCGACGTTGCTTAATGAACATTGGCTGAGGGAAAGCGAACGCTTTGACCACCGAGCTCGGAGCTCTAACCAAGGAACGAAAAGAAATAAAATAAGATAAAATAACAACAACAGCAACCCTAAAAAATATATATAAATAAATATATATATATTTGTTTTTGTTTTGTTTTCCAACAGGGAAACGTGCCACACATGGAGGTGGTCGACCAAGGTCACAAGCCGCCGGGTCAAGGTCAAACAGAGGTGAAGGGTCAAGGTCAGGGCGAGGGGTCGCAGAAGGCAGGGGCGATGTACGAAGTGTCGGCCATCAAGCAGGTGGAGGTGACAGGCAGCATGTGTCAACTGGCCAGGAGTCCCCGCATCAGGGCTGATATAGATGTGAGTACAGGGGATTTGATTTGATTTGATTTGATTGATTCTTTTATATCGAGGATAATGGGATAAGCACTCTTGTGCTTTTTTACATCCAGTCCGCGTGTGTATGCAGTTTTGTAAATGTCATCTGTTCCCACCGGCACACGATGGCCTACTCTTACAAAAAGCGGAACAGGATTTAACGTGTGCGCAAGATGTTCTGCGTGCGTTCACACATGGGGCCTTGGTTTAAAGTCTCATCAGAAGGACTTTTTGGGGAAAGGAAGCGTGTGGGGGGGGGGGGGTATGTGTGTGGGTGAGTGGGTGTTGGAGTGTGTGTGTCAACTGGCCAGGAGTCCCCGCATCAAGGCTTTGTCCTGGCTTTTTCCAGGACACAAGTCCTGGAAAATCAAATCAAATCAAATCAAATTTTTATTATCCAGTTGGTACATTGAATAAGCATTGATTTGCTTTTTTTTTCTGGAAAGTAAGGATGTGTGTGTAGTGTGTGTGTGGGGATGGGTGTTGGAGTGTGTGGGTGTGTGTGTGTGTGTGTGTGCAGGGGGGGGGGGGGTTGGTGCGTGTGTAGGTGGGTTAGTGTGTGTGTGTGTCAGCTGGCCAGGAGTCCTCACATCAAGGCTGACATCGACATGAGTCCTGGGAAAAGAAGAATGTGTCCATGTGTGTGTGTGTGGGGGGGGGGGGGGGGGAGTGAGTGAGAGAGAGAGAAGGAGAGAGAGAGAGAGTGTGTGTGTGTGTCAGTGAGTCAGTGGTGGTGAGAGAGAGAGAGAGAGTGTGAGAGAGAGAGAGAGAGAGAGTGTGTGTGTGTGTGTGTCTGTCTGTCTGTCTTTGTGTGTGTCTGTGCGCCTGTATGCATGTTTGCTTTGCTTTAGTTGTGAATATAATTTACTTCTCTCTCTGTGTCTGTCTGGGGTTCAGATGCAGAAAGTGGTGGATGAACTCCCCTTTGACAACCCCGATGGCGGGGCGTGGAAGCAAGGGTGGGACGTGACCTATGACCCCCAGCAGTGGCGGGAGCGACCTCTGAAGATCTTCGTGGTGCCCCACTCCCACTGTGACCCAGGTCTGACCCCCACGGCTCAAGGGGATTTAAAAAAAAAAAAAAATTATATTATTATCACGGAAGGACGATTGCAGGATGG
>CM060349.1:5028569-5031069 GCA_030674155.1 Stramonita haemastoma
GACTCCCCCCTGGATAGGACGCCAGTCTATCGCAGGGTTAACCCCCAACACAAGGTGAGAAAATAGCCGTAAAGTGCCTTTTCCAAGGGCACAACGCCATAGCGGAAAGCTGGGATCGAACCCGCAACCTTTAGATTACGAGTCCAACGCCCTAACCACTAGACTACAGCGGCGGCTACACGCAACTTGAAGCCATAAGCAGTGATCATTTAGCTCACGTAAATCATAATATCAAGTCACTTGAAGGTAAACATTCCAAAATATCTGGCAGACCAGCTTTTTTATTTGTTGGGTTGTTTTTTTGGGGGGGATGGATGGTTGGTGGGGGGGGGGGGGGTGTCAAGTTTGACATTCAAAGAGATTTTTTTTTTCTTTCTTCTTATTTTCTTTTCTTTGTGTTGGTCAGATGGACATAACAGCCTCAGTCTGTGAGAAGGAAATCAGATAGAATGAAAAGCGTAGTTTTCTTTTCGTCTTTTTTTTCCTTTTGAAAAATTTTGATAAAAGCCTTGGGGCGTAGTGGGCTTGATGGGGGGAGGAGGGGAGGTGGTGGGTAGAGGGGGGGGGGGGGTGGTTGTAGAGGGTGTGCTTGTTTTGTTTTCTGGGGAGGGGTGGGGAGGAGTTTTTCGCTTTTTTTTTGTTTGCTTTGTTTATATTTTGGTGGTAGTTGAGGGGGGGGGGGGGGGGTTGTTTTTGTTGGGGGAAGGGTATTTTGCTGAGTTTGGTTGTGTGTGTGTGTGTGTGTGAACATTTTATTTCCAGATGGTACATTGAGTAAGCAATAAATTTGCTTTTTTCCATTAAGCCATCTATCTAGCAAAAAACAACACAAAAACAAAACAAAAAAACAAAACAAAAAATTAAATTAAAAAACCCCTTAAAAGACCACTTAAACAAAATGATATCCAATCCATAACACTCAAACCAACCAAAAAACTTCAAACCAATAAATCACCCATAATGACAATGTGTGTGTGTGTGTGTGTGTGTGTGTGTGTGTGTGTGTGTGTGTGTGTGTGTGTGTGTGTGTGTGTGTGTGTGTGTGTGTGTGTGTGTGTGTGTGAGTGAGTAAGTGAGTGAGTGAGTGAGCGAGCGTGCGTGTGTGCGTAAGTGCGTGCGTAAGTGCGTGAGTGAGTGAGTGGGTGGGAGGGGGGGAGTTGAGGTTTTATTTCTTTTCTTTCTTTTTTTTTTTTTTTAAGGAGAGTGCAGGTTGTGTTCTGTTTAAGAGCTTTGTCATGGCTGAAGGCAAAATCTCAACACAAAACTTTTTTTTTTTTTTTTACAACTTGAATTTTTAGTGTGTAGGCCTTGGCAATGAGCTGACTGACATCAATAAATAACTGACACAGCTTTTGGCCTGAGCTGGGCCATAGAACTGAGAAGGGTGTTAGATAGTTGATTGAAGGGTTGAAGACAGTTGAAGACACGAGAGAGACTTAAAAAGACGGGGTAGGGGTTTTCTCTGGGTGGTGGTGGTGATAGTGGTGGTGATGATGATGTTAGTGGGTTGTGGTGTTGGTGGTGATAGTTGTGGTGATGGTGGTGGTGGTGGTGGTGATGATGTTGATGATAAGGATGGTGAGGATGATGGTGATGTTGATAATGATAGCGGTGATGATGTTGATGGCGATAGTGATGCTGATTATGTTGATGATGGTGATAGTGATGGTGATGTTGTTGATGATGATGATGGTGATGGTGATGTTGATTGTAATGTTGATGATGGTGGCAATGATGGTGATGATGATGTTGATGGCAATGCTGCTGCTGCTGCTGATGATAATGATAATGATAATGACAACAATATTAACAACGACACTGACAATACCTTCACAGGGTGGCTGAAGACGTTCCAGGACTACTACCGAAGATGGCGATAGTTACAATGATGATGATGGCGATATTGTAGATGACAATAGTGACAGTGATGTTTATGATGATGACAATAGTGACAGTGATGATGATGTTGGTGTTGGTGTTGGTCTTGATAGTAATGTTGATGGCGATGATGATGATGTTGATTGCAATGATGATGCTGATGATGATGATGATGGTGATAATGACAGTGATGTGGATGTTTTTGATGATGATGACGATGATGATGATAATGATGACGATATTTATGCTGATTTTGATGGTAATGATGACGATGATAATGACGTTTACACTGACAATACCTTTACAGGGTGGCTGAAGACGTTCCAGGACTACTACCATCAGCAGACACGCAACATCTTTGAAAACATGACAATAGTGACAGTGATGATGATGATAATGTTCATGATGATAATGATAATAATAATAATGACAACAATGCTAACAACAACACTGACAATACCTTTACAGGGTGGCTGAAGACGTTCCAGGACTATTACCGGCAGCAGACCCGCAACATCTTTGAGAACATGCTGCCCAAACTGGAGAGTGACCCCAGGCGACGCTTCATCTTCGCTGAAATCTCCTTCTTCTCCACCTGGTGGGATGAGCTGGACAGCATGAA
>CM060349.1:5036069-5058569 GCA_030674155.1 Stramonita haemastoma
ACAGCACAATGTCATACCTCCATTGTGAATTGCGTCCCTACTTTACTGGGCTGATTTAGGGCAATACTGATAGATATATATCATATTATATCGCATTATATACACATACATACACACGCACGCATGCACACATGCATGCACACACGCATGCACACACGCACACATACACATACACAAACACACACACACATTTTTTTTTTTTTTTTAATATATATTTTTTAAATTTATTTCTGTGTGTGGTGGGGAGGAGCTGTGTGTTGTGGGGGGGGGGGGGGGTGATGAATGTGTGTTGATTGTGTGTGTGTGTTGTGTTGGTGTATTGTGGGGGGGGGGGGGAGGAGGGGGTGTTGGTGTATTGTGTATGTTGTGTTGTATTGTGAGTGTTTGTTTTGTGTTCTGTTGTGTGTGTGTTGTGTTGTATTATGAGTGTGTGTTGTGTTGTATTATGAGTGTATATTGTGTTGCAGGGTTTGGTCTGGTGTCTAGTCTTCGGATGGACGATAAATCGAGGTCCGTGTGTGTCAAATTGTTTATCGCGGTTAAGAACCATGGGTCTAGAGAGTGCTGTTCCAAATTGTCGGATGACAAAAAAGCACTTGGACCTTGACAGGGAACAAATTACAGTTTAGGACAGCGACAAAGAAAGGAAAAAAAAAAATGGATGAGCAAAGTTCTTGTGACATGGCATTTTGGGGAGAGAAGAAAGAGAGAAGAGAGAAGTGAGGAGTGGGTGATAGTGAGAGAGCAGAGAGAGAGCAGAGACAGAGACAGGAAGAGGAGAGAGTGAGTGAGAGAGAGAGAAGAGAGAGAGAGACGAGGAGTGAGGAGTGAGAGTGAGTGAGTGAGTGAGTAGAGTGAGAGTGAGTGAGTGAGTGAGTGAGTGAGTGAGTGAGAGAGACAGGACAGAGGAGAGAGTGAGTGAGGAGAGAGAGTGAGTGAGTAGAGTGAGTGAGTGATGAGATGAGAGAAGACAGAGAGAGAGAGAGACAGAGAGAGAGAGACAAGGCAAGGCAAGGCAAAGTCTTTTATTCGAGGATAATAGATAAGCACTCATGTGCTTTTTTACATCCAGTCCCCGCCCTTTTCAGGGATACATCAAGAGAGAGAGAGAGCGAGCGAGCAAGCGAGCAAGTGAGTGAGTGAGTGAGAGAGAGAGAGAGAAAGACAGAGAGAGACACAGAGAGAGATAGAGATAGAGAGAGAGACACACACACACACACACACACACACACACACACACACACACACACACACACACACACACACACACACCACACACACACACACACACACCACACACACACACACACACACACACACACACACACACACACACACACACACACAACACACACACACACACACACACACACACACACACAGAGCAGCCCGAATTTCATGCAGAGAAACATGCAGTGACATAAAGTGCTGTCATTTTTTTTTTCAAATAAATAAATAAAAAGTAGGCTATTATAGCCTCACCACCAAACAAACAACATAATAATTATCACACAGCTCTAATCTGCTCTGGGCTGATAACCCAGAAAAGATTGGAGGTGGGGGGGGGGGGAGGGGGCGAGTTGGGTTTGTGATTTTTTTTTTTTTTTTTTAATTTTTTTTTTATATATGATGTCTTCCCTGTCATGATAATCGTATGACCCCCCAGAGATGCCCTAGTGTGATTTCAATAATTGGCCGCTGATTGTGTGTGTGTGGCAAGAAATGTCGCGTTGTCTTTGTTCATTGTGTGTGTTGGAGGGGGGGAAGGTGGGGGGGGGGGGGGAGGGGGCAGAGCAGTTAGATTGCGCAAAAAGACAGTTGTGTGTGTGTGTGTGATAGCACTGTGATGATGGCTGAGTGGTTACAGTGATGGGTTTCTCATTGTTGCAGTTAGGTTTGTTTCCAAATAAAAGAATAAAAGAAATGAATAAAAAAATATCCCTGGTGTTAACATCAGTGCCAGCTTCTCCTCCCCCCCCCAAAAAAAAGTCTTTTGGATGAGACTGTAAACCGAGGTCCCGTGTGTGAACGCACGCAGAACATCTTGTGATCATGTTAAAATTCATTCCGCTTTTCGGAAGAGTAGGCCATTGTGTGTCAGTAGGAATGGATGATCATAGTGGAGATACCTTGCCCACAGCACACCCCCACTCTCTCTCTCTCGGCCAAGAGGGCATAAGGACAGTCAGCGTTGGAGATGTTCTCCAAAGGCCAACTACTACATACATATATATATATATATATATATATATATATATATATATATATATTATATATATATATATATATATATATATATATATATATATATGATAAAAAAAGAACAAAAGCCACAATTGCTTATTCCAATATCCTCAAAATCCAAACAAATGAATTAAAAAACCAAAATTTAATGTCAAGCGCTTTGATGAATCGATATTATATATATAAGAAAAAGAAAAAAAGCCACATAAATGCTTATTCCATTATCCTCAAAAATCCAAATAAACGAATTAAAAAAAAAAAAAAAATTTAATGTCAAACGCTTTAATGGATTGATATATATATATATATATATATATATATATATATATATATATATATATATATATATATATATATATAAAAAGAAAAAAACAAATAAGTGCTTATTCAATTATCCTCAAAAATCCAAACAAATGAATTAAAAAAAACAAAAAAAATTTATGTCAAGCACTTTCATGGATCGATATATATAAAAGAAAAAGAAAAAAAAGAGTGCTTATTCCAATATCCTCAAAATCCAAATAATTTGTTTTGGGGTGTTTTTTTTTGGGGGGGGAGTCAAACGCTTCCGGTCATTTGATTAATTGGTTGATTGGTTGCTAAAGGTTGCGGGTTCGATCCCAGCTTTCAGCTATGGCATTGTGCCCTTGGAAAAGGCACTTTACGGCTATTTTCTCACCCCACCCAGGTGTAAAAGGGGGTACCAACCTTGTGTTGGGGGGTTAACCCTGCGATAGACTGGTGTCCTATCCAGGGGGGAGTCTATGACTCTCAGTCGCTTAACGCCACAGAAACCGGGATAAGCACCGGCCTGATGAGCCTTAGGCTCGGGACAGACTTTAACTTTAACTTGACTGGTTGGTCTGTTGTGGTCACAGATCAGGAGAAGAAGACGGACATGTTCTGTCACATGATGCCCTTCAAATAAATGAAGGAAAAAAAAATCAACGTTTCGATCGATCATTCTGATTGGTGGTTTGTGGTTACAGATCAGGAGAAGAAGACGGACATGTTCTGCACATGATGCCGTTCTACTCGTACGACGTGCCCCACACCTGTGGCCCTGACCCCAAAGTCTGCTGTCAGTTTGACTTTCGACGTCTGCCCGGGGGTCGACACAACTGCCCCTGGAAGGTTCCCCCTGTACCCATCAACATCAACAACGTCGCCGATAGGTGAGTGTGGTGGGGTGGTGTGGTAGGGGGGGGGGAGTCGGGGGGGGGAGTCGGGGGGGGGGGGGGGGTCTGTGTGTGTGTGCAAGTATGCCTGTTAGTGTATGTGCATGCATGCATACACATGGGGACTGGATGAAAAAAAAGCACAAGTGTGCTTATCCCATTATCCTCGATATGAAAGAATAAATTAAAGAAATAAAATAAATAAATGCGTGTGTGTGTGTGTGCGTGCATGCATGCACATGTGTGTGTATTTTATCTGTGCTTGCATGTGTGTGCATGTATCTGCTTACATATGTGTGTGAATGCATGCACGTACATCTGTCAGTGTCTCTGGATACATGTTCATGTATATGTATGCATGCATACATGCGCATGTAAACACACACACGCCTACATCTACACAAACATGCATGTATGTATGTCCAGGGCTCTGATGCTACTGGACCAGTACCGAAAGAAAGCCCAGCTGTACAAAACCAACGTTGTGCTGGCCCCACTGGGCGATGACTTTCGCTACGACAAGGCCGATGAATGGGATCTGCAGTTCACCAACTACCAACGCCTCTTCGACTACATCAACTCACACCCCGAACTCGGGGCTGAGGTGGGTGGGGTGTGTGTGGAGGGGGGGGGGAGGTTATGTTGTGTGTGTGTGTCACGGTCAGTGTCATCATGGTCTTTGTTACAGTTATCAGCATCACCACCATCAGCAACACCATAATGATAACGTGTATATATATATATATATTTTTTTTTATTTATATATATATATATAGAGAGAGAGAGAGAGAGAGAGAGAGAGAGAGAGAGAAAATATAGTGGAGGAAAACAAGTGTAGGTAACCAGTCACAGCTTCATTCTCATCATAAATTGATGTTTGTCAAAGATTCAGAAAAGATATAAGAAAAACCCACTATAAAATTAAAAAATCTTTGAAGGCAGCATTTTGGGGAATTGTTGAGTAAGGACCATGCTTTGGGCCTGACCTGACTCGAGTTTGGGCTCCAGGTTGAGCACTCGTCAGAGGTCCCAGCAGTGATTGCAACCTCACTCACCCTCTGTGGTAAGAGCAAGACACTTTTTAGATAGATAGATAGAGAGAGAGAGAGAGAGAGAGAAAGAGAGAGAGAGAGAGAGAGAGAGAGAGATAGATAGATAGATAGATAGATAGATAGATAGATAGATAGATAGATAGATAGATAGATAGAGATATATAGAGATAGATAGATAGATAGATAGATAGATAGATAGATGGCTATTGTTTTTGGTGGTAGTGGTGGTGGTGGTGGTGCCGGTGTTGTTGATGTTAGTGGTGGTGTTCTTGTTGTTGTTGCTTTTCTTATTGTTGTTGTTTCTGCTCCAGCTCTTGTCATTCTTGTTATCTTTAAGGATGGTGTTATTCTCTGTAAACCACAGGGCCGCTTTGGCACGCTGTCAGACTACTTCACGGCAGTGCACGAGGAGTCGGCCTCCTCCCCCTCCCCCCCTCCTTCTTCCCCTCCCTCAGCGGCGACTTCTTCACCTACGCTGATCGTAACGACCACTACTGGAGTGGCTACTTCACCTCCCGCCCCTTCCACAAACACCTGGACAGGGTGCTGGAGGCCAATCTCAGGTATGTAGGTGTGTGGGTGTGTGTGGGGGGGGGAGGGAGGGTGGAGGGTAGGTGTGTGGGGTTGAAGGGAATTTTGGGGAGGGGGTTGGAGGCACAGCGGTCAGTGCTTGAGACTGACCTCAGGTGAGGCGAAGCAAGGCAAATTCTTTTATTTTGAGGATAATGAATAAGCACTTGTGTGGGGTTTTTTTACATCTACCAGTCCCCGCCCCTTATCAGGGATAAGTTCAAGATAAAAAAATATATAAAAAACTCCTCTAACTAAACAACGTGGGGCATCTGTGTGTGTGTGTGCGGGGGGGGGGGGGGAGGGGGGGGGGGGGGAGGGGGGGGGGGGGATTGCCGTGATGGGTTGGTGTGGGATGGGAGGGAAATGGGGGGAGGGGCAGCAGTCAGTGGCCCCCCCCCCCCCCTCCTGTTTTCAGCTCCTCTCTGCAGCTAATTATTTCATCCCACGGCCTCCAACTTTTGACTCACTCACTAACTGACTGACTTATGTGGTGACTCACTCACTGCCTGTTTCCATCCCCTCCCCAGGTCAGCGGAGATTCTCTTCACCCTGGCTCAGGCCTATGCGCGAAGACACACAGCCTCCAACTTCCGACTGACAGACTGACTGAATAACTCGCTGATGAACTTACTGACTGACTATCTTGACTCTCTAACTGACTGAATGACTCACTCACACACTCACTGACTCTCTCACTCTCTAACTCCCTCCCTCACTCACTGACTCACTCTCTGACTCACTCACTCACTCACTTACTCTCTGACTCACTAACTGGATCTGATCCCCAGGTCAGCGGAGATTCTCTTCACCCTGGCCCAGGCGTATGCGCGGAGACACACAGCCTCCAACTTCCCCTCTGTGTCGCTGACTGACTGACAGACTCTTTCACTCACTCACTCACTCACTCACTCTCACTAACTTACTCTCTAACTGACTCACTGACTGACTCTCTAACTGACTCATTCACTGACTGACTGACTCACTGACTTTCTAACTGACTCACTCACTAAGTAACTGTCTAACTCACTGACTGACTAACTGACCAACCGACCAACTGACTCTCCAACTCTCTTAACTAACTGGATTTGATCCCCAGGTCAGCGGAGATCCTCTTCACCCTGGCCCAGGCCTATGCGCGGAGACACACAGCCTCCAACTTCCCCTCTGTGTCGCTGATGCAGAAGCTGGTCACCGCTCGCCGCAGTCTGGGGCTGTTCCAGCATCATGACGGCATCACAGGCACCGCCAAAGACCCGGTCGTCAACGACTACGGCAAGAGGTAGGTCAGGAGGTCAATTGGATGGATGAGGCGTGGGTGGATGGGTGGCTGATTGATTTTTACAGTTAGGGGGGGGGGGATGTCATCACCACCCCAGCTTTGTCAGTTGGTCAGAGTGATGCGCTCTGTGATATGCGTGGTCAACGACTACGGCAAGAGGTAGGTCAGGCTGGATGGGTGGGGAGGGGGAGAGAAGGGGAGGGGGGGCAAGGAGAGGGGAAATAAAGGGGGGGAGGAATCATGATGGCATCATCGGCACCTCTAAAGACCCCATCGTCAATGACTACGGCAAGAGGTCAGGAGGTCAATTGGATGGATGAGGCGTGGATGGGTGACTGACTGATTTTTGCATACAGGATGGGGAGTTAGTTAAAAGTCTGTCCCCAGCCTAAGGCTCATCAGGCCGGTGCTTATCCCGGTTTCTGTGGCGTTAAGTGACTGAGAGTCATAGACTCCCCCCTGGATAGGACGCCAGTCTATGGCAGGGTTAACCCCCAACACAAGGTTGGTACCCCTTTTACACCTGGGTGGGGTGAGAAAATAGCCGTAAAGTGCCTTTTCCAAGGGCACAACACCATAGCCGAAAGCTGGGATCGAACCCGCAACCTTTAGATTACGAGTCCAACGCCCTAACCACTAGACTACAGCGGCGGCTGGATAAGATGTGGATGTTTGATTTTATCGTCATGTGGGGGTGGGGTGGAGATGAGGGTGGGAGTAAGGAGAGGGGGAATAAGATGGGGGGGAGATCATGATGGCATCACGGGCACCGCCAAGGACCTTGTCGTTAACAACTACAGCAAGAGGTCAGTCAGGATGAGGCGTGGATGGCTGAAAGACTGACTGTGACCCTTACAGGGGGGGGGGGGGGGTGGAGGGGGGAGAAGAGGGTGGTTGGAGGGAGGGGAGGTGGATGGTTGAGAGGGAGGAAGGTGGAGGTGGGGGGGAGGGGGAATAAGGGGGGGGGGGGGGGGTGAGGGAGTGGGGGGGGGGTAGTTGGGTGAGGGGGTGGGTTGGAGGAGGGGACATGGAGGGGGGTGGGTTGGAGGGGGGAGGGAAGGTGGGGGGGGGGGTTGAGAGGAGGGGAGGTAGGAGGGGAGGGGGTTAAGGAGAGGGGGGTGAATTGGGGGATGGGAGGGGGAGGAGGGTAGAGGGGAGGTGGGTGAGAGGGTAGGTGGACACTGTGAGGTTTTGATAATGATAATAATGTATGGAATGTACATTGTGCTATATTAATCTTGAAAAGCAACCAGCCAATCAAAGCTCTTGGAGTGGGTAGAGAGGGGGGAGGGTAGGTGGGTAATGTCAGGTTTTAATAATAAAGATGATCTATCTAGGGCTGAAAAAAAAAAGAAAAATAAACGTGTGTATGTGCATGCATGTTATGTGTGTGTGTGTGTGCAGGATGCTGGAGGGTCTGACAGGGGCGAAGCAGGTGATGGCGGAGTCAGCAGCGTTCCTGTCCTCACAGGACAAGTCGGCCTACAAGTATGACCCCTCTGCTCCACTGCTGGACCTGGTCAGTTCACTTCAATGCATTTCTCTGCTTCACTTCACTTTGCTTTAGTTTACTTCATTTTACTTTAGTTCATTTTAGTTTAGTTCACTTTACTTCACTTTACTTCTTTTTATTTCACTTCACTTCAGTTCACTTTAGTTCACTTCGCTTTAGTTCACTTCACTGTAGTTCATTTTGCTTTAGTTCACTTCACTGTAGTTCATTTTGCTTTAGTTCACTTCACTGTAGTTCATTTTGCTTTAGTTCACTTCACTGTAGTTCACTTCGCTTTAGTTCACTTCACTGTAGTTCATTTTGCTTTAGTTCACTTCACTTTAGTTCACTTCACTTTAGTTCATTTTGCTTTAGTTCACTTCGCTTTAGTTCACTTCACTGTAGTTCATTTTGCTTTAGTTCACTTCACTTTAGTTCATTTTGCTTTAGTTCACTTCACTTTAGTTCACTTCACTTTAGTTCATTTTGCTTTAGTTCACTTCACTTTAGTTCACTTCACTTTAGTTCATTTTGCTTTAGTTCACTTCACTTTAGTTCACTTCACTTTAGTTCACTTCACTGTAGTTCATTTTGCTTTAGTTCACTTTAGTTCATTTTGCTTTAGTTCACTTCACTGTAGTTCATCTCACTTTAGTTCACTTCACTGTAGTTCATTTTGCTTTAGTTCACTTCACTGTAGTTCATCTCACTTTAGTTCACTTCACTGTAGTTCATTTTGCTTTAGTTCACTTCACTGTAGTTCATCTCACTATAGTTCACTTCACTGTAGTTCATCTCACTTTAGTTCACTTTAGTTCACTTCACTTTAGTTCATCTCACTTTAGTTCACTTCACTGTAGTTCACTTCACTTTAGTTCATCTCACTTTAGTTCACTTTAGTTCATCTCACTTTAGTTCACTTCACTTCACTGTAGTTCACTTCACTTCACTTTAGTTCACTTCACTTTAGTTCACTTCACTTTAGTTCATTTCACTTTAGTTCATCTCACTTTAGTTCACTTTAGTTCATCTCACTTTAGTTCACTTCACTTCACTGTAGTTCACTTCACTTTACTTCACTTCACTTTTGTTCACTTCACTGTAGTTCACTTCACTTTAGTTCACTTCACTTTAGTTCACTTCACTTTAGTTCACTTCACTTTAGTTCACTTCACTTTAGTTCACTTCACTTTAGTTCACTTTAGTTCATCTCACTTTAGTTCATCTCACTTTAGTTCACTTCATTTCACTTTAGTTCATTTCACATGTGTTCATTTCTTTTCACTTCATTTCACTTTAGTTTAGTTCCTTTTAGTTCAGTTCACTTCACTTTGGTTCACTCCATCACTTCACTTATCTTCACTTTGCTTCATTTTATACGTCTCTTTACAAAAAGGTGTGTGTGTGTGTGTGTGTGTGTGTGTGTGTGTGCATGCATGTGTGTGTGTGCGTGCATGTGTGTGTGCTTGCATATATGTGTGAGTGTACATCTGTCTTCAGTTTAATGTCTCTTCATCCAAATGGTATTAGGGTGTGTGTGTGTGTTTGGTGGTCTTCAATTTTACGTGTCTTCACAAAAAGTGTGTGTGTGCGTGCATGTGTGTGGTGTGCGCGTGTGCGTGCATGCATGTTTCTGTGCGTGCAGGATGAAAAGCGTGATGATCATGACAGTCTGCCTTACAAACCTGTCATCAGTTTGAACGACCAGCCCACGTGAGTTGAGATTTGTGCAGTTGTTTTTTTTTTTTTGTTTTTTTTTTTTTGTGTGTGTTTTTTTTGCTGCCTCGTCTTCTGTGACGCTCTCGTACTGCTGTTCCCACGTCGCTCATTTCAATCTCCCCGCCACAGCCATACCCAGATTCGTTCTGTCTCATCCCCGGGGTCGGGAGCTCACAGGGAACCCATCAATATTAGGCCGCCGCGGGGCCACCAGCCAGAGGGGCCCTGCACTTCTGCTGGGTCACTTTGGTGGTGTTCAGTGGTGCCTGTTCTGAGCTAACATACGCAGGACACCACCTACTAAGCCCCCTACTAACGACAGTATTAGCTCAGTCGTGGAGCCAGACTGAGTGAGTCACCCACCCAAGGTGGCGACCACCACAACGTCCCTCCAACGACCGCCTCCCCACGAACCCCCAACCCCAAAGGCTTTGACACAAATTCACCACAGGCACAGAAGCGTATGGGGAAACCGAATCTGAGGTCACCATGAGACCAGAGCAACAGAGGCCACCGAATCAGAGGAAATTTTTATTATTGCATGATGATCAATGATGATGAGGATGATGTAATGCTGCTGCTGTGGAGGTGCATCCGCTTTGAGACTACTTGACAGGGTTGTTCTCTACGCTTACTGTCATAATATATCCCAGCGTCAACCAGGCCCGAGAGATACAGACACCTGCAGTGTTGGTCAAGTAATTTGAGCAACACTCTCAAATTCGCATCCGTAAAGTGGATGAAGCTCGACTGTGTGGTCCCAGTCTTTCCACTGAGCCCACAGCACACTCACTCTGGGTAGGAGCCGGCCGGAGCCCAAAAAACTCCCTATGACTTATGGGATTCGAACCCGCGACCTTCCAGTCCGGAATCCACGGCGCTAACCACTGCGCCATGGCGGCTGGTTGTGCAGTTGTTTTTTGTTGCTGTTGTTTTTGTTGTTTTCAGTTTGCTTGTTTTTTAATTGTCAGACTGTTTTGATGAAAGGGGATGTGTACACGTTAGTGTATCTTTAAGGCTGGATGCTCACTCGCACGCACGGGCGCGCACACATGCACGCACGTACACACTCATACACATACACACAAGCTTAACACACTCACAAACATGCACACTTACACACACTGTACCATCTGCAAATAAAAATTTGACTTTACACACACACACACACACACACACACACACACACACACACACATACACATACATACACACACACACACACACACACACACACACACACACACACACACACACACACACACACACATACATACACACACACACACACACACACACACACACACACACACACACACACATACACATACACACACACTTAACACACACACACACGCACGCACACACACACACACACACACACACAAAGATGCAGGTTACTGACCTTGAACATAATGTAATGGAGGGTGCTGACCTTGAATTTAGAGTAGCAGAGGGTGTTGATCTTAATGTAACAGGATACTGACCTTGAACTTAGAGTAACAGAGGGTACTGACCTTGAACCTAGTGTAAAGGAAGGTACTGACCTTGAACTTCATATAATGGAGGGCATTGGCCTTGAACTCAGTGTAACATAGGGCACTGACCTTGGATTTTGTGTAACATGGTTACTGACCTTGAACTTGGTGTACAAATAGAACTGACCTTGAACTTAGTGTAGCTGAGGGCAGTGACCTTGAACTAAGTGTAACTGAGGGTAGAGAGAGACACTGACACAGAGAGAGAGGAGGGGGTAGAGCAGAGAATGCAGTAGTGTGTGTGTGTGTGTGTGTGTGTGTGCGTTCTTCTCATTGGTTTAATGTCCATTCACTACAGGGTGATTTACACAATTGTACATTCACGATGAGAATGTAGAGAAAAAGAGGAAAGGATGAAGAATGTAATGGATGATGATAAGTTCTTTTTTTTTTTTTCTTTTTTTTTTTCTTTTATATCGAGGATAATGGAATAAACACTCATGTGCTTTTTTTTTTTCACCCAGTCCCCGTGTGTATGCAGTTGTGTAAATATTGTCATCTGCTCCCTGTCATCTGTTATAAAATTCCATGTAATAATAATAATAATAATAAATGCATGTATGTGCGTGCGTGCTTACACGTGTGTGTGTGTAACACAGGCCAGTGGTGATCTACAACTCGCTGGGGCAGCAGCGGTCCCAGCTGGTGACGGTGTGGATTTCTCAGGCCGCGGTGGAGGTTAAAGATCCCAGTGGCAAAGTGGTGCACAGCCAGACACAGCTGCGCTGGGACCCCAGGGTGCACACCCAGCCTGACCCCAACAAGTACATGGTGAGGAGAGGGAGAGAGGGGAGGGAGGGAGCTGGCCAAAAAAATAATAAGTAAATGAAAAAAAACAAAAAAATTTGATAATTAAAAAAAAAGCTACAGCTCTGTGGGGGGGGGGGGGGTGAGGTGTGGATGTGTGTGTGTCTGTGTCTGTGTCTGTGTCTGTGTGTGTGTGTAGGTGTGTGTTGGTGTTGTGTGTGTGTGTGCGTGTGTGTTACTGTTGTGTGTGTGTGTGTGTAGGTGCTGTGTGTGTGTGTGTAGGTGTGTGTGTGTGCGTGTGTGGTACTGTTGTGTGTGTAGGTGTGTGTTGGTGTTGTGTGTGTGTAGGTGTGTGTGTGTGTGTGTGTGTAGGTTGTGTGTGTGTAGGTTGTGTGCATGTGTGAGTGTGTGTGTATGCGTGTGTGTTGGTATGCAGCTGATGACGTTTCTTACCTGATGTGTGTCACTGTGGCTGATGAAGGAATGAATCCTGACTGTGAGAGCTAAGAGGCTCCTCACAGCTGCTAATTATCCCAGCCCAGCCCAGATGTGGCCAGCTGGTGCTATTTATAGCAGAAGCTGACCACACACGGACTAGGTATTTATTTATTTATTTATTCTTTTATATCGAGGATAACAGAATAAGCAATCATGTGCTTTTTTTCATCCAGTCCCCGTGTGTATGCAGTTTAGTAAATATTGTCATCTGTTCCCACCGGTACACGATGGCCTACTCTTCCGAAAAGCGGAACAGGATTTAACGTGTGCGCAAGATGTTCTGCGTGCGTTCGCACACGGGGCCTCGGTTTAAAGTCTCATCCGAAGGACTTTTGGGGAGAGTGGAGTCGGCACTGATGTTAACTCCAGGAGAAAAAATCTCCTCGACCAGGAATCGAACCCAGGTTTTCAAATTGCCAGCGCAATGTTCTGACCACTAGGCTATCCCGTCCCCCTAAAAGGTAAAAGGAAGGAGCGCGCTAAATTTAGCACTCTGGACAAGGCCTTACTGAGTGATATTGGATTTGTGCTGCACTGTGGTGTGCAGGTGGTGACGACAGTTGCTCACCTGGTGTGTTTTTTCCAGGTGTCGTTCGTGGCAGAGGTTCCAGCCTTGGGGCTGGCCACCTACACGCTGAGGGCCGTGGGCAAGGGGGACAACCCTCACAACCACCTGGCCTCCACCACCTTCCTCCACGCAGCCAACGTGAAACCCCAGTGAGTGGGTGGTGACGGTGGGGGGGGGGGGGGGGGGGTGATGACGATGTTGGTTTGGTGTGGTAGTGGTGATAGTGTTGGGGGAGGGGGGGAGGTGCTTGTTGCACTGCCTGTTTTGTCTTGTGTTTGTGTTCTGTCATTTCATGGGGGGCATTGCTGTGTGTGGTTTGCTTTGTGTTGTATAATATCGTAATCTCTCTCTCTCCTGTCCAACAAACAAACAAAAAAAGAATCCTCTGTGTGTGTGTGTGTGTGTGTGTGTGTGTGTGTGTGTGTGTATGTATGTGTAGTAGTAGTAGTAGTAAGTAGGAGCAGCAGCAGCAGCAGCAGCAGCAGCAGCAGTAGTAGAAGTAGTAGTAGCAGCAGCAGAAGTAGTAGCAGTAGAAGCAGTAGCAGCAGTAGTAGTAGTAGCAGTAGTAGAAGTAGTAGTAGTACTAGTAGTAGAAGTAGTAGCAGTAGTAGTAGCAGTAGTAGCAGCAGCAGCAGCAGTAGTCTTCAGTTTAATGTCTTTCCACTTTAAGTGATACCAGAGAAGGAATAATTGGAAAGCGTGTGTGTCTGTGTGTGTGTGTTGACAGTGAGGTTTCTCTGTGAGGTCAATGTCTCTCTCTCTCTCTCTCTCTCTCTCTCTCTCTCTCTCTCTCTCTCTCTCTCTCTCTCTCTCTCTCTCTCTCTCTCTCTCTCTCTCTCTCTCTCCTCCACTATAAAAAAAATAATTAATTAATCCTTCCTCTCTCTCTCTCTCTCTGTGTACAGTGAGTTGTTCTCGGTGAGGTCAGAGGGCAGCAGCACGGAAGACTTCACCATCAGGAATTCTCTACTGGAAGCCACCTTCCACGCCAACACTGGACTGCTTAAAGTAAGACACTGGTCCAAAAGTGGCCCAAATCATGGTTTTTTAGAATAAAAAATTGCTGGATACATTTATGGAGATTTCCCTGTGTGAAAAAATAAAGAATTCAGATCATAAAATATGTCTGTAGAAACAGGTTACTCATACTTGTTATAGATAAAAAGGTTTAGGAGTTTGAATTATATTGAATTTTGGCGGCCATATTGGATTGTTTCCATGGCAACAGAGCACAAAACGGAGTAATTCTTTGATTTTTATGCTTTACACGTGATGCCCTTTCAAGATATGGAGGCATAACTTTTGACATGATTTTGTCAACAAAATTTCATCAGTTTCAACCCCCATGTCCCACCTTCAGGTATGTACCCCTGCCCTCTCCTTTTCTCTCTCCCCTCTCCCCATGTGGTGGTGGTGGTGGTGATGATGATGATAACGATGATGATGATAACGATGATGATAACGATGATGATGATAACGATGATTATGATAACGATGATGATGATAACGATGATGATAACGATGATGATGATAATGATGATGATAACGATGATGATGATAACGATGATGATGATAACGATGATGATGATAACGATGATGATGATATGTAGGAAGCCACCTTCCACGCCAACACTGGACTGCTGAAAGTATGTACCCCTGCCCTCCCCTTTTCTCTCTCCCCTCTCCCCACATGTTGATAATGATGGTGGTGGTGATGATTGTGATGGTGTAGGTGGTAATGTGGTGGTGATGTTTAGTGGTGGTGGTGGTGTTGATAATGTTTGACGGTGTTGATGTTTGGTGGTGGTGTTTCATGGTTGTTGTTGATAGGTATTGATGTTGATCTTGTTGATATTTGATATTTGATCTTGTTGATTGGTATTGATGTTGATGTCGCTGTGTGTCACAGTCGGTGAAGACACTGGCTACAGGCGTGGTGACGCGCATGGAAGTGGAGTTTGTACTGTACGGCACAACGCGTGCCAAAGACAAGTCAGGCGCCTACCTCTTTCTGCCTGATGGCGTGGGAGAGGTGAGGGGGGGGGGGGGGGGGGTGTGGAGTGAGATGGACTTTGTGTGTGGTGGTGGGGGGGTGGGTGTGGTGTGCATTAAGCTAGATGGACATAGTGTGTGGTATGGTGTGGGTGGGGTGGGATGATGTGATGTGTGGTGTGGTGTGGTGTGGGGTGGTGTGGTGTGGGGTGGTGTGGGGTGGTGTTTGTTTTTAGCTGATGGTTTGAAATGGTTGTTTATCATTGTAGTGTATGTGAATTTGTTGAGGGGGGGGGTGCATATATTGTTTTGTGTGTGTTGTGTTATATATGTGTGTGTGGAGCGAGATGGACATTGTGTGTGTGGGGGGGGGGGGGGCACATGACACCTCACGCACCAAAGACAAGTTTGGCGCCTGCCTCTTTCTGTCTGATGGCGTGGGGTAGGTGCGTGTGTGTGTGTGTATGGAGCCAGATGGACAGTGTGTGGGGTGCGGTGTGGTGTGAGGTGGTGTGGTGTGGTGCGGTGTTGTGTTTTGTTTTAGCTGATGGTGTGAAATGGGTGTTTATTATTGTAGTGTGTGTGAATTTGTTGACCGAGGGGGGAGGGGTAGTGTGTGAGGGGATGTGTGGGGGGGGGGGATGGGGTGTTTTGTGTTGTGCTCTGTGTGTGTGTGGTTGGGTGTGGTGTGGTGTGTATGTATGTGTGTGTGGGGGTGCATGCATGTGTTGTGGTGTATATCTTTATGTATGGACATCTTCCCTGTCCTGTCAGCCGCACTCCATCTGCAGGGTATCTAAGATGTAAGATGTTGGTGTCATTCATGTCTCAGGTGATCTCCAATAACAACCAGTTGATCCGCATCACACGTGGGCCCATGGTGTCAGAGGTCAGGGTCATGACCCCCTACGTTCAACACGTCGTCAGGCTTATCAACACTCCGGGTAGGTTGTGGGGGGAGAGGGATTGTTATTATGGGGGGGGGGGGGGCGGGGGGGTAAGTAGTATGTGGTATGTATAACAACACATGCAGCGTGTGTGTATGTGTGTGGAGTGAATGTGTGTGTGTGTGTGGAGTGAATGTGTGTGTGTGTGTGGAGTGAATGTGTGTGTGTGTGTGTGGAGTGAATGTGTTGTTGTGTGTGTGCGGGCGGGTGCCTTGCTCTGCATCTGTTTTGGTGTATGAATGTGCTGCAGTGTGTCTGTTTTTATACAAGTTGTGTGGGTCTGTGTGTCTTTTTTTCTGTCTGTATGTATGTGTCTGTGTCTGTGAATGTCTGTCTGTGTCTCTGTGTTTATGTGTGTGTGTAGTGTGTAGTGTGCAGTCGAGTGCTGCTGTAGTATGTAGTAACACAACACAACATGACCTGTACTGTTGTGTGTGTGATTATCCTCAGGCATAGACGGTCTGTCTCTGGACGTCCACAACATCGTGGACATCCACACCCTCAACAACAGAGAGATCTCTCTGCGCATCCACACCGACATCGACAACAAGGACCGCGTCTTCTACACAGACCTCAACGGATTCCAGGTTGGCTGAAGGAAGGGGGGAGGGGGAAGAGAGGATGGAGAGTGGATGGAAGGGGGGACACAGTGCACAAATCCAACATCACTCAGGGCGTTGTCAAGAGTGCTAAATTCAGTGCGCTCCCTCCTTTTACCTAGTCCATATGTGGTCAGCTCCTGCTATAAATAGCACCAGCTGGCCCGTCTAGGCTGGGATGGGATGGGATAATTAGCAGCTGGGAGGAGCTGAAAGTGGGGGAAACTGACAGCTGTGGTGAGGGATGGGTGGAAGGGGGGGAGAAAGGATGGATGGAAGGAAGGAAGAAGGGAGGGAGGGAGAAAAGAATGAAGTCACCTTTTTTTACATGGCAAGAGCTCACAGGCACCCATTCACTGCTGGGTGAACTGGGGGACTGTACTGAACCCAAGGCGTGCAAACAGGTCACCCATCCAGTTGGTAACCACACTCGACGCTGCTTAACAGTAATAATGTTGTATTGTACAGATGCAGAGGCGGCAGACATACTATAAGCTACCCCTGCAGGCCAGTGTGTTCCCCATGCCCTCAGAACAAATGCAATAATGATAATAATAAAATCAACAATAATAAAAGGTTTGTGTGTTGTGTTATTCAGATGCAGAGGGAGAAGAGAGCAAATGCAATGATAACAATAATAACAACGACAATAATGATAATAATGGAAGGTGTGCTGTGCTGTGTTCAGATGCAGAGAGGCGGGGGGGAAAAGCAAATGCAACAATAACAACAACAGTAGTAGTAATGACAATAATGAAAGGTGTGCTGTGTGTTGTGTTATTCAGATGCGGAGGTAGCCAACATCTTCCCCATGCCCTCAGAACAACAAATGCAATAACAACAATAGTAATAATTATAATGATTAAAGGTGCGTTGTGTTGTATTGTATTATTATGATAATGATTGAAGATGTGTGCTGTATGTTGTGTATTGTGTTGTGTTATACAGATGCAGAGGTGGCAGACATATGACAAGCTCCCCCTACAGGCCAGTGTGTTCCCCAATAACAACAATAATGAAAGCTATGTTGTGTGTATCGCTGTATTATTCAGATGCAGAAGTAGCAGACGTATGACAAGCTCCCCCTACAGGCCAACATGTTCCCCAATAACAACAATAATGACAATAATTCAATGTCTGTGTGTTGTGTTGTATTGTACAGATGCAGAGACGTCAGACGTATGACAAGCTACCCCTACAGGCCAGCGTGTTTCCCATGCCCTCAGAACAAATACAACAATGACAACAACAACAGTAATAACAACAATAGTAATAATGACAATAATTGAAGCTGTGTGCTGTGTTATTCAGATGTAGAGGGGAGAAGAGAACAAATGCAATAACAATAACAATAGTAATAGTATTAATGACAGTAATGGAAAGTGTGTGTTGTGTTGTATTACACAGATGCAGAGACGTCAGACGTACGACAAGTTACCGTTACAGGCCAACGTGTTCCCCATGCCCTCAAAGCTAATACAATAACAACAATAATGTTGTATTATATACAGATGCAGAGGCGTCAGACGTACGACAAGTTACCCCTACAGGCCAACGTGTTCCCCATGCCCTCAGAACAAATGCAATAATGACAATAATAGAAGCTGTGTGTTATGTTGTGTATTGTACAGATGCAGAGGCGTCAGACGTATGACAAGTTGCCCCTGCAGGCCAACGTGTTCCCCATGCCCTCAGCCACCTTCCTGCAGGACAATGCTCGTCGCTTCTCCGTCCTCTCCACACAGGCACTGGGCGTCTTCCTCATGAACCCAGGTCAGTGGTCTCTCTGTGTTGTCAAGCTGGGTCAGTGGTCTCTCTGTGTTGTCAAGCTGGGTCAGTGGTCTCTCTGTGTTGTCAAGCTGGGTCAGTGGTCTCTGTGTGTTGTCAAGCTGGGTCAGTTGTTTCTTTGTCATGAAACTGGGTCAGTTGTCGTGAATCCATGCTCAGTACAGTACAGTACAACAACAATCCAATACAGTACAATAGAGAACAAAACAATACAACACAGTACAATCCAACACAATACAACAAAGTACAATACAATCCAATCAATATTTATTTATTCAATACAGTACAACACAATACAATCCAGTCCAATATTTTTTTTAATTTATTTATACGACACAACACAATCCAACACAACACAAAACAATACAACACAACACAACACAACACAACACAAAACAATACAATCCAACACAACACAACACAATACAATCCAACACAATATTTTCATTTATCATTTATTTATTTATTTATTTATCTATCTATCTATCTATGCAACACAACTCAACCCAACCCCATCCACTGTGTAGTAGTAGTCTTCATTTTTATGTCCTTCCACATAGAGTGATACCAGACAGGGGGGGGGGGGGGAGCATACTATAAAAATAAAAATTTAAAAAGATAAATGGATAAATAGAATCAAAGATGGAAAATATATGCAAATGTAGCAATTTAAAAAAAAAAAAAAAAAAACCCAGAAAAACAAACACGAAATAAAGAGATAGAATAATAATACTAATAAACTTCAAAATGTTGATAAAATGAAGAGGGAGAGAAAGACACGGATAATGACGGGGGATATATGCATTCTAAATCATTTATTTTTTTATTGCATCCCAGGTCAGGTGGAGGTCATGCTGGATCGGCGGCTGAACCAGGATGATGGGAGGGGGTTGGAACAGGGGGTGCTGGATAACAGGGTGACCCCCAACCACTTCCGCCTCCTGCTGGAGACACGCAGCACCCCTACACAGGTAGATAGACCACATGTGTGTGTGTGTTGGGGGGGGGGGGGGGGTAGAGGAGGGGGTTGGAACAGGGAGTGCTGGATAACAGGGTGACACCTAACCACTTCCTCATGCTGGACACACGACACACCCCTACACAGGTAGATATAGGGGTGGATACAGGGGGGAGGGTTGGTGGGAGGAGGGGGTAGAGGGGTGGGGGTTGGATAACCGAGTGACGCCCAACCACTTCTGTCTGTCTGATGCTGGAGACAGGAAACACTCCTACACAGGTAGATTTAGAGGGAAAGTAGGGGAGGAGGGGTGTGGATGACCATCAGGAATGCTTTGTGGGGGGGGGGGGGGAGGAGGGTTGGGGGAGGGGAGTGTGTAGGGTTTTGGGGGGGGGGGGGGGGGGGGGGGGGGGGGGAGAGGAGGGTTGGGGGGGGGGAGGGTTGTAGGGTTTTGGGGTGCATTGAGGGGGTTGGGGGGATTGAGGGAGGAGAGGGAGATAGGCCCTAGCTGAGTTTATTGGTAACATTTTAGTTCTGGTAAAGTGAAAAAGAGATCAGCTAGGTGTCTTTTCTACGCTATGCCTCATCTGAAACAAACGAATGCAAAATGAAAAATACTATTGTGTGTGTATAAAGGAGGAGATGCGAGTGTAACATTGTGTTTTTACTCTTATCAACTCTATCTTCTCCCCCCACGTTTGTCTCTTCAAAGTTACAGCTCACACAGCCTTCTATCCATAGCACGCATCCACCAAATACGGCTCACTTCACCTCTGCTCGCCCTCAACACCCATCCCTGCAGAGCGACACTGGTGAAATGTGGCGTTACAGACCGTGTACGATTGCCATTCTCAACATGCCACGCATCTCCCTTGCTGCTCATCACCCCACACGTGACCCCGTCTCAGCGGCGCCACCTGCTCACTCAAGCCCACCAGGCTTCTCTACAGCTCACCCAGCCTCTCTTCCCCATGCCCCGCCACCCCGCCAACCTCCGGCCCCTCACCTTCCACCCCTGCTCGCCCCCCTCACCGACCCCTCCCTTGCGAGCTGCACCTGGTGAACTTGCGCACGTTACAGAACCGTGACGACGATGCCATTCTCAAGTTCATCCCACGGCAGTCGGCCGCCTTGCTGCTGCATCACCTGGGCAGCGACTGTGATTTCCGCTGCACGGCGCCACCTGTCAGGTCAAGGACGGAAAGGTCAGGGGGTCAATCATGACAGAGGGGCTGTTAGCATCATCATCATCATTATTATTATTATTGTTGTTATCATTATCTATGTCTCAGGTGACATTCTCCAAGCTGTTATCGTCATCATCATCATCATCATCATCATTATTCTCTTTGTCACAGGTGGTATTCTCCAAGCTGTTCAGTGACCTCAAGGCCTCAGAGCTGCAGGAGAGAGAGGCTGTTATCATCATCATCACCATCATCATCATCATCATCACCATCATCACCATCATCACCATCACTACTATCGATAAATCAAACAACAAACAACAACACAACAAAAAAACAACCTCCTCAACAAAAACCCCCACTCTCTGATGTTGACAGTGACGTTAACGGTAATGATGATGACAGTCATCATGGTTTATGTCTCAGGTGATGTTCATCATCATCATCATCATCATCATCATTCATCATTATCATTATCATCATCACTATCATCAGGAGCAGCATCATTATTATTATTATTATCATCATCACTATTATCATCATCATCATTCTCTATGTCTCAGGTGGTATTCTCCAAGCTGTTATCATCATCATCATCATCATCATCATCATCATCATCATCATCATCATCATTCTCTATGTCCCAGGTGGTGTTCTCCAAGCTGTTCAGTGACCTCAAGGCCTCAGAGCTTCAGGAGAGCAGTCTGTTATCATCATCATCATCATCATCATTCTCTATGTCCAGGTGGTGTTCTCCAAGCTGTTCAGTGACCTCAAGGCCTCAGAGCTTCAGGAGAGCAGTCTGTTATCATCATCATCATCATCATCATTCTCTATGTCCCAGGTGGTGTTCTCCAAGCTGTTCAGTGACCTCAAGGCCTCACAGCTGCAGGAGAGCAGTCTGTTATCATCATCCTCATCATTCTCTATGTCCCAGGTGGTGTTCTCCAAGCTGTTCAGTGACCTCAAGGCCTCACAGCTGCAGGAGAGAGAGGCTGTTATCATCATCATCATCATCATCATTCTCTATGTCCCAGGTGGTGTTCTCCAAGCTGTTCAGTGACCTCAAGGCCTCACAGCTTCAGGAGAGCAGTCTGTTATCATCATCATCATCATCATCATCATCATTCTCTATGTCCCAGGTGGTGTTCTCCAAGCTGTTCAGTGACCTCAAGGCCTCACAGCTGCAGGAGAGAGGGCTGTTATCATCATCATCATCATCATCATTCTCTATGTCCCAGGTGGTGTTCTCCAAGCTGTTCAGTGACTCAGGCTCACAGCTTCAGGAGAGCAGTCTGTTATCATCATCATCATCATCATCATCATCATTCTCTATGTCCAGGTGGTGTTCTCCAAGCTGTTCAGTGACCTCAAGGCCTCAAGCTTCAGGAGAGCAGTCTGTTATCATCATCATCATCATCATCATTTCTTATGTCCCAGGTGGTGTTCTCCAAGCTGTTCAGTGACCTCAAGGCCTCAGAGCTTCAGGAGAGCAGTCTGTTATCATCATCTCATCATCACATTCTCTATGTCCCAGGTGGTGTTCTCCAAGCTGTTCAGTGCTCAGGCTCAGGTTCAGAAGCAGTCGTTATCATCATCATCATCATCATTCTCTATGTCCCAGGTGGTGTTCTCCAAGCTGTTCAGTGACCTCAAGGCCTCAGAGCTTCAGGGAGAGCAGTCTGTTATCATCATATCATCATCATCATCATCTTCTCTATGTCCAGGTGGTGTTCTCCAAGCTGTTCAGTGACCTCAAGGCCTCACAGCTTCAGGAGAGCAGTCTGACCCTGATGCACAGCGGGTCTCACGTCGACCAGAGCGCCGAGTTCTCCCTGCCCCCCATGGAGATCAAGGCCTTCACTGCCACCCTCTCCTGACCACCTCCCTTCTTGTAGGCTGGAAGAAAGGATGTTTTGGGGGGTGTGGGGGGGGGGGGGGTGGGTTAGAGGGTTTTTTGGGAGGGGTTTGTTGGGGTTTTTTTGTGTGTGTTTTTGGATGGGTTTCTTTTGGAGGGGGGTTGTTGTTTTTTGTTGGAGTTTTTTGGGGGGTGGGTAGAGTTGAATCTTTGTGGTTTTGTTCCATGTTTTTGGTTTGGGGGATGGGGGGGGGGTTAGCGTCGACCAGAGCGCTCGAAGTTC
>CM060349.1:5063569-5071069 GCA_030674155.1 Stramonita haemastoma
CACTTGTGGCAACGCGTCCCCAGGGAGAGCAGCCCGAATTTCACACAGAGAAATTGCTGTGACATGTATGAGTGATATAAATAAAATAAGTGTCTGTATCACATCTGCTTTTTACGGCATAGGCCGAAGTGTTTACACTGTAGGCGAAGTGTCAGAAGTGTCTCTGTATCAGTCTACTTTTTAAGCATAGGCGAAGTGTTTACACTGTAGGCGAAGTGTCAGAAGTGTCTCTGTATCACGTCTACTTTTTACAGCATAGGCCGAAGTGTTTACACTGTAGGCGAAGTGTCAGAAGTGTCTCTGTATCACGTCTACTTTTTACAGTAGGCCGAAGTGTTTACACTGTAGGCGAAGTGTCAGAAGTGTCTCTGTATCACGTCTACTTTTTACAGCATAGGCCGAAGTGTTTACACTGTAGGCGAAGTGTCAGAAGTGTCTCTGTATCACGTCTACTTTTTACAGCATAGGCGAGTGTTTACACTGTAGGCGAGTGTCAGAAGTGTCTCTGTATCACGTCTACTTTTTACAGCATAGGCACACACACACACTGTCTGCTTTAGAGGAGAAATCGGAACAGCCACTTCCAAAAAAAAAAAAAAAAAAAGCCTGGCACATTTCACTGCCACGTCCCAATTTAGTAACACGCGGCATTCCAAAAAAAAAAAATTTTAATAATGAAAAAATATATAATAGAATAAAACAATTTTTTTTTAAAGAAAAAAAACATACGGCATTCAGCGCATCCTCTGTTCCACAAGGGAGGCAATTAGGACTGGTCCATCCCTCCCCCCCACCCCCCCACCACCACTACTGTGACTGTTTTTCTTCTGTCCCGAAGCATTGTGGTTGGCTGGCTGACTAACCCTGTTTTTTTGCTTTGAAGAAAAATGATGTGATGATGATGGTGGTTGTGGTGGTGGTGGTTGTGATGGTGACGGTGGTGGTGGTGGTGGTGGTGGTGGTGGTGGTGATAATGGGGATTTCTTTTTTCTTTTTTTTTGGGGGGGGGGGGAATTGTATTGTGTGTAACTGCTTTGCTGACAAATCGCTTAATTTGGGACTGTGATTTATATTGTCTAGATGTATATTTATATATGTATATACATGTGTATAAATATGTGTTGGTGTAAGGGTTTGGGGGGGGGATTTTTTTGGGGGGGTAGGATGTGTTGAGTTTTTGTTTGTTACAGGGTTATATGGTTATATATGTGTTTGTGGTTGGATTTTTTGTTGTTTGTTTGTTTTTTTGGTGGTTGTTTTTTTTTGTGTGTTTTTTTTTTTTTGGGGGGGGGTAACTGTTAACTTGTTTGGGGGGCTGTTGGGTTTGCTTTGGTTGTCCTTGTTGTTTTGGGCACTTTTTGGGGGGGGGGGGGGGGTATTTTTTTTTTTTAGGGGATTATTATTATTATTATTATCATTATTATTATGACTGTCCTCGTCATCACTGCCATTATCATCATCATCATCATCATCATCATCACCACCACAGTAAAGAGTGTTATCTTTGTGTATTAGTCCCGTTGTAGACAAAAATAAATGACAGGTTAACTATCAGTGGAGCTGTTTAAATCTCTTGTTGTTGTTGTGTGTGGCGGGGGGTTTATACTGTGAAAGATGGCTGTACAACACAGACACAACACAACACAGACATAGCACAACACAGACACAACACAGACATAACACAACACAAAGCACAGACATAGATATGAACGTAGGTAGTCTAGTCACAATGGATTCAGTTCAATTCAATTCAATTCGATTCAATTCAACGCTGAGATGTTTTACACAATGTACTTTACGGATTTACAGGGTGACTTTTCTTTTTTTTTTGTTTTCTCCTTCATCTTCAACTTAAACTTCAACACCAACTTAAGAAGGCTTCTGTGTTGAAACTTTGTCATGAATTGCATTTGTTCCATTTCGACCTTGTCTGGGAGTCTTGAAGGTTAACAGCTTGTTTGTTTTAGTCGAAAATTATAGTCCTTTCCAGATTTCTCTGATATCAGGACTGTGGTCAGAAGCCAGAAAGTCGGAGGTCCCACGCTTTGGGAGTTCTCCCACTTCAGACCTCGGGCCACCCCAGTAATGTCACAATTCTTAAAGCAACAAGATGAGATTCTGATGACCCCATTTTCTCTTCATGTGTGTATCTGACCAATGGCAAATGTTGTTGCATCTGGATCGGCCAATGAGAATTTACGACAGTGAGAGGAAGTACATTAATATGCAATATTCGATGATTGATTCTCGTCGGTTTGGGAGTTCGAAAATGATTCTTTCTGGACTGAAATTCTCGACCACTGCAGCTGCAAACATTCATTTATTTATTTCGAGGATCTTGGGGTGAAAGTGGTGTGTGGTCTTCACTTTGTGGGGTTTTTTTTTGCAGAATATTTGAGGGATGATTGGGGAAAAACCAAGGAAATCACACACAATGTACCAGCATGTCTGTTCTCTGAAAGATTTTGTCATTGATCAACTCGATAGAGCAAATATTGTGTTTGTTTGTTTTCTTGAATTGTTATGATCTTTTGTTTTTCTTTTGTTTTTTAAAATTATTATGTGAATTTTTTTGTTTGAATCATTATGTTTTATTATTCATAGATGATGATTATTATGTGTGTGTGTCGGCCGTTGTTTGGCGAGCGCCTTATGATATTGCTGCTTTGTTAAGATTTCCTTTCCTCACCCCCAGCTTTTAGTCATTTAGGGTTGGGTTTTTTTGTTTTGTTTTTTAATTTGAAAAAAATCTTTCTCTCGCTGTCTCAGTTTCTCATTCTCTTTTGAAAGTTTCCTTTTATGTCTGTGTGTGTGTGTGTGTATATGTGTGTCAATTTCATTCTGTTGCCATTAGTGCTGCCTTCATTTTCTTTCTCTTTTTTTTTTGGGGGGGGGGGGGGGGGGTGGGGAGAGAGGGGGTTGGTTTTTTTTTAATGGGGGATCAAAACTTTTGACCTTGTGGCTGCTCTAGGTATGAAACAAAAAAACCCACATAATTATGCGATCTGTGATCGAGACCAGGTTTGTGCTGCAAGTGTGCTCGAGTTTGTAATGAATTTGGACAAGTAGAAATGAGATGGAACCAGGAACAATTTATTATATTGTTAAGTACAGACCAGGCAGTGTGGTTAGTGAGATGGGGGGAGGGAGAGAGAGAGGGAGGGAAAGGGAGAGAGAGGGGGTGGGGAAAGGGGGAGGGAGAGAGAGAAAGGGGAAGAGAAGGAGAGAGAAGGGGAGGGGGGAAGGAGGGAGAGAGAGGGGGAGGGAGAGAGAGAAGGGTATAGTGAGAGGGGGAGAGAGGGAGAAAGAGAGTGAGGAAGAGAGAGAGGGGGAGAAAGAGAGGGAGGGAGAGAGAGGGGGAGAGAAAGAGGGAGGAAGAGAGAGAGTGAGGAAGAGAGAGAGGGGGGAAGAAGGAGGGAGAGAGAGGGGAGGAAGAGAGAGAGGGGGAGAGAGAGAGAGAGAGAGAGAGAGAGAGAGGGAGGGAGAGAGCATTCTTAGAGTGAGTGGGGGGAGGTTACTGGATTGGTTTGTTTTTGTTGTTTTTTTTCATGTGTGTTGTTGCAAGTGTGTATCCTTTAGTCAGAGTGTTGTGGATGAAAAGCTTGTGTGATGGTGTTTTGTTTTTATGATAGGATTACTCCTCTTCAACATGTCTGGTGGGGGGAAAGAAATGGAAATGATATTGTAGAAGTGTGGTTTGGTTAGGTAATGAGATGGTGGTTTGACTATGCAGACCTTGATGTGTGTAAGTGTGTGTGTGTGTGTGTGTGTGTGTGTGTCTAAGCCTATGTTTGTGGGTGTGGGTGGGTGTGTATGTATGGGCGTGTGTGTGTGTGTGTGTGTGTGTGTGTGTGTGTGTGTGTGAGAGAGAGAGAGACTCTGTGTGTGTGTGTGAGACTCTGTGTGTGTGTGTGTGAGAGAGAGACTCTGTGTGTGTGTGTGTGTGTGTGAGACTCTGTGTGTGTGTGTGTGTCTGTGTGTTTCTCTGTCTGTGTGTGTGTGTGCAGGTGCATGCTTGTGTGTGTGAGTGTGAGAGAGAGAGAGAGAGAGACTCTGTGTGTGTGTGTGTGTGTGTGTGTGTGTGTGTGTGTGTGTGTGTGTGTGTGTGTGTGTTTCTCTGTGTGTGTCTGTGCCTGTGTTTGTGTGTCTGTGTGCGTGAGAGAGAGAGAGAAAGAGAGTTGTTCCATGTGTCCATTATTTGTCTTTTCTGCAAATTAACAATCATGTAGGGTGTGTGTGTGTGTGTTATTTTTTTTGGATAAAACACAGACATTGTCACAGCTGTACAAGGTGTATCAAGAAATAAGAAGGAAAAACAAACAACAACAACCAAAGAAAAAAAAAAACACAATAAATTTGTGTATATATTATATATATACTGGAGACATGTCACAAAGTTGTAATGCGTCACAACATTGCAGAGGACACTCATACTTGGAAAAAAAATATAAAAAATTAAATAAAAGACACTCATACGTGTGGCTTTAACACTGGCAGGTTTTTTTTGCTGGTTGAAATGGGAAGTGGCTGCATAGATTTTTAGCCCAAAATGTGATTTACAAACAAAACCACAAAAACTCACAGATTTTTTAACCTCAGTCCAATCTGGTGTTTTATAGGCTGAAGTTTGGGTTTATATTTTGTAGGGGGTATTTTAGGTGGTGGTGGTACTCTTATGTGTGTGTGTGGGTGGGTGGGGTATATGTGTGTGTTGTCTGTGTGTGTGGGTGTGTGTGCGTGCATGCATGCGTGCGTGCGTGCATGCGTATGTGTGGGTGTGATGTACAAGGGGACCATATTTCTGTGTTGTGGCGACGAACACCAACATGGACATGAGAAATATATATATACATACATACATATGTGTGAACCACGAGTTTGTGAAGTACTTTTTTTTTAGAAAAGGATATATATATAGATATATATATATATCTTTGTTGTGTGTGTGTGTGTGTATTATATATACTAACATGTATCAGTCTTGTGTATGTAACCAACAAGAGTTTTTTGTTGTTGTTGTTGTGGGGGGCTTTTGGGATGGGTACAGCAATAAAAAAAATATTAAAAAACGTTCATGGTAACTTATTTATTCATGAAACTCTTTAGTGTGTGTGTGCGTGCGCGCATGCTTGCGTGCGTGTGTTATTGTGATACCTCTACTAACCAGTTAGCTTGGTTGTTTTTTGCCTGTTGGAGAGATGTTTCTGTATAATTTTTTTTTGTCACAGTATTTGAATGTTGTGATTACTTTGAACTATGAACAAGAGAATGGCCATCTGATTCTGCCAATTTAAACATATATATATGTGACGCTCCACCACATAATGAGACGGAGTGCACATGAGGTCAATTTTTAGTTATTGACATGTTATTAATGTGCAATAAAGTGACTATCAAATACAAAAAACAGATTGAAAATCGGACAATTCTGTGCAACATTATTACAAATTGAAATGATAGACTGCAGGATGTGACAAAATGAGAAACGGGCAAGTTTATTTTAGTAACAGGTTGTCAGAATGAGTGCTTTGGTATTTTCAAAACACATTTAAAAGCAAAAGGAATAAAAATTATGCCTTGATATTTCATTATAAGATAAATAAACATATCTAGTTTAATAATCAATCAAAATCACAAAATTGACAACTTGACCCCCACCTGCCTTTAATGGCTCCTAGCGCAAAATTAGGTAATGTGCTAAGCGACTCATTTCGTGGTGGAGCGTCACATATATTAATTTCAGAGAGAATTGAGAAAAGAAATGTTGCTTCTAAATATATTATTTTAAAAAATTGATAAATAAGTAAATAAATAAAAGAAGAAGAAAAAAAGACTGTTGCTGTTGCTTCTTCTTCTTCTTCTTCTTCTTCTTCTTCTTCTTCTTCTTCTTCTTCTTCTCCTTCTTCTCCTTCTCCTTCTTTGTCTTCTTCTTCTACTCACTTGGTAAAACAGTAACTTAATACCTCTTCAGTTTTTAGAAAATTCCTGTTGTTGTTTTTTTATATTAGATCTCAGAAATTCTATAGAAACAAGTTTGCTTTGGGTTTGTTTGGGTTTTTTTTTTGGGGGGGGGGGGGGGGTTGTTTGTTTGTTTGGGGGGGGGGTTGGGGGGAGGGGGGGCAAGCCCTCTTTAGTTCAGATAGATTGTAAAGTTGTACTTTTTTGTGTGTACAGCTACAGGTGCAAAATCTGCCTCGGGACCAGACCAGAAAAACACAGGGTATTTTTCTCCAAACTTTCAGAAATGAAGTGGCTGTGTTGCGGGGGGAGGGGTGGGTGGATGGGGCTTTGGGAAATGATGTATGATTTAAAATGGCAGAATCAGGTGGTTTTATCCCGTTGTGATGTTGAGCAAAGTGTTATGCTGAGTTGTTGATGTGGAATCTTGGATGAAGTGGAGCGGTGTGTTGTGTATGTGTGAATATGTGTAGGCTATGTATGTATGTATGCGTAAATGTATGTATTATGTATGTATGAATATATTTAGGCGGTATGTATGTAGGCTATGTATGTATGTACGTATGTATGTATGTATGTATGTATGTATACATGTATGTATGTTATTGTATGTATAAATATATGTATGTATGTATGTATGCATGAATATTTGTAGGCTATGTATGAATATATATTATGTACGTATGTATGTATGAATATATGTATGTATGTATGAATATATGTAGGCTATGTATGTATGTATGTATGAATATATGTATGTATGAATGTAGGCTATGTATGAATATATGTATGTATGTATGAATATATGTATGTATGTATGTATGAATACATGTATGTATGAATACATGTATGTATACATGTATGTGTTATGTATGTATGTATATATATGTGTGGTTATTGCAGTGGACGGCCATGCAGTGATGACTTGTTAGCTGGCCTGCAGACTGCTACTTTACTGTTAAACTTTGTCAATAAACTTCACTTGGTCAGGGTAACACTTTGTGTCTGCCTATCTTGGGGGGGGGGGGGGGGGGGGGTGCGTGTCTGTGTGTGTTTGTGTGAGTGTGTCTGTGTGTGTTTGTGTAGGCCTCTGTGGGGGTGTGTGGTGTGTGTGTGTGTGTGCACGCACATGTGTGTATTTGTGTGTGTCAGTCATTGGGATGAGACTATAATAAACGAGGCCCGTGTGCGAACGCATGCAGAACATCTTGCGCACTCGTTAAAAACCTGTTCTGCCTTTCGGAAGAGCAGGCCATTGTGTGCGGGTAGGAGCAGATGTCAAAATTATAAAACACCAGCATGCACACACACCATCCCTGAGGAAAAATCGGGGAGTTGGAGTCCCAGGGCGGCTCGGGGCTGTATATGGCAACGTTCTGGTGGCTCCTGCGACGGTACTGGAACCATTCCTATCGGTCATTGCCTTTGCAATGGATCATTACAGTGGCGTGGAGAGGGGGGGAGGGGGGGTGTCTGCTGTAACTGACTGACTGGCTGGCTGTAACAGTTTGCCCTCCATACTTACTTACCCGGGCTTTGCAC
>CM060349.1:5076069-5105209 GCA_030674155.1 Stramonita haemastoma
GAGAGAGAGAAACACACACACACACACAACACACACACACACCACACACACACACACACACACACACAACACACACACACACACACACACACACACACACTCCCCACGCAACAGGGAACAGACTGTACTGTCACTTTGAACTTAGCATTGTTATTCCTGTCAGGAAATGTTTGTCTTTTAGAATGAAGGGAAGCTGTCGCCACTGGTATATATGACAGAAAACTGTGTGGGTTTTTTTGTTTGTTTTGTTTTTAAAATAAATTTTCGTTCCTCTGCTATGGCTTTCCAGGTTCACCAATGGTGAGATTTTTGAACAAATTTTATTGTGTGTGTGTGTGTGTGTGTGTGTGTGTGTGTGTGTGTGTGTGTGTGTGTGTGTGTGTGTGTGTGTGTGTGTGTGTGTGTGTGTGTGTGTGTGTGTGGTGTGTGGCGGGCGGCGTATGGGACTATTTTTGCTCACAATGAAAGTAGAGCTCTACATTTTGACTTCGGGGATGTATGCAGATCAGAACATCTTGCGCACACGTTAAATCCTGTTCCGCTTTTTGTAAGAGGAGGCCATTGTGGGCCGGTGGAAAGATGACAAGATTTACAAAAACTGCATACACACGGGGACTGGATGTAAAAAAACCACATATGCTATTCATTATCCTCATGTAAAAAAAAAAAACAAACAATGAATAAATGATGCGGGTATGAGCTTTGTTCGCTTTCTGTACACTGCAGCATTTAGATCTAACGTGCATTTTTGATTCTGTATTATTTTATTTTTTTTCTTAAATCGAGGATAACAGATAAGCAATCATAGCTTTTTTTCATCGTCCGTTGTATGCAGTTTTGGTAAATCATGTAACTGTTCACCGAACGATGCCTACTCTTACGAAAAGCGGAACAGGATTTTAACGTGTGCGCAAAATTCGTGTAGGCCTACATACACAAAGGGAAGGAAGGGATCTGCATTAAAGTTGACCTGGGAGATGGTAGAGATCCCCCTTCCTTAATTTACTAGACGCCGCCAAGATTGGAACCCTCGACTTCATGGAACCAAAGGGATGAAAGTCAAACGGTCTTAACCACTCGGCTATGGCGTTCATCGAGAGAAAACATGACCACGTAGGCTGGGACAACATCAGCGAATGGACAGACCTAGAACTCTACAAAACCCTGAGAAAGGCAGAACAGTGAGAGGAATGGAGGGAACTGGTTGTCAAGTCTTCATGGGTGCCCCACGACCGACAGACTAAGGGATAAATAGATAGTTAGACTTGAGGGGGAACTGAATACTGAGATAGTGTTCAGCGAAGGACCTCTTCAGCTGTAAAATGGGTACCTGCCATCTTTAGGGTCAGGGAAGGTAAAGCAGCGAGGGAGAGGAGATGGGCGCCACTGCCCTCAACATGCTGGCCCCTAGAGAAGCTGAGGTCTCTGACGCCTCGCTCCCCTACGACCGCTTAGGTTATGGGGACACCATTATCTTTACCTTAGAATCAGTACTAATGTTAACTCCAGGAAACAATCCCCTAAAATTGGCGCGCCTGTTGTAGCCTAACTCGATCCCAGACCGTGATATCATGAGCGCAATGCTTTTACCACTAGGCCAAAGGTATCCCGCACCCGTCTTTAAATGTAAATATTGCAACATGGTTGACTTCCGAAACTGTCTTAATTTCTGGACTTCAACCATAATCAACTTCCGCTTTAAAATCCTGCGTGGAGTCAAGCGTTTTCCTCTGAAGAAGTCTCTCGTCCGTCACAATAGATCGTCGTCATCATGGTCGAGTTTGGCTCAGGTCCAGTCAAAGAACACATTGACAACACCGTTTTTATTGTTCCCGGCATTATCATCGTCGTCTTAGTAGGTAAGATGTCCATTTTGCCGGTGAAGTTTTCTTCCATATGTTCGTCTGCTGTAGTGTTAACTTTCGTACTTGATCGTACAGGTGTTAGCCATGCCATGTGACTTTTTAGTCCGTGGCTACTTTTGTTTGTTGTCGATGGTTTGAGGGAAACTGCCTATCATATGTATTGTATATATGGTGTGTTGAACACCAGCACAGCTTTATTAGTGTCACCGATCCCTTCTGACTCTATTAGTTTAATATACTCAAAGCTGTTCACGCGATTTGTATAAGGTGTGTGCCACGTCGTATGTATCCACCCCCTACCCCCACCCCCTACTGTCAAATATTGGCCCATCAAGCGTGAGGGTTGATGAAAGCACAGCACCTTGCGACAGGTGTGTACACACACACACACACACACACACACACACACACACACACACACACATACACACTGTAAGTGTAATACATATTTGATGTTATTCTAGGGATCGCTACCTCTGCAAACTTATCCAAGTGAAATAAATGCCATCTAACATTCACATTATAATTATTATTTTTATACATCAACTTTATGTTTATAAATCAAAAAAAAAAGAAAAAAAGAAAGAAAGAATAACAACACTCAAGATGAGTAAAACCAACAAACAATGAAACATATGATACAAACCAACTTTATTTAATTTGCATGGGTGATATCCAAAAATCTGGATAAAACATATCAATTATATAGCCAGGACAGAGAAAAGAATGTCACCAACTTGTTCAAAGAGTGTGAAAGTCATCAATTCAGACATCACATCTGAGCATTACTAATATTAGGCCTTGAGTGATGGTCTGTGTGCTTGTCTTTTGGATGAGATGATAAACCAAGGTCCCATGTGCAACATGCATTCGGCGCATGTAAAAGGGCCCACAGCAACAACTATAGAGAAAAAGCCACTCTAGTAATGAAAGGGAAACAGTAATACATTATACCTATTTGCAAACAGGAAAAGGGAAAACAAATTGAGTAGTACAGTGCTGCTCTTGTGGTGATGCACTCTCTCCTGGGAAAGTAGCCTGAATTTTGTGCAGAGTGTTTTGCTGTGACTGAAGCTTTGAAAGGGGTACACACAATACAAGAGTAACAACTAACATGCACATACATATTATATTTGTATAGTACATGTGCTTGTGAGCCAAGAAACTGTTATCAGTGTATGCACTAATGTTGTGTGTATAAATAATCTTATTAATTCTTATGCTTACTTACGACGAAATTTGATGTAATGTATGCATCAGTGTGTGTGTGTGCATATTGCTAATATCGTTATAATTCTTAACGTGTGTATGCTTTTGAAAATTTGTACGCACATATCATTCATGTGTGTAATACATACAAACAGAGAGACAAGGATAATACCACTAGTACTTGCCACAGCTGTGGTGAACACATCCGTTGACATAATTACCATACACTGATAACAATCATCGGGACACTAGCTCTGGGAAAAGGAAAGCTGTCGCCTGCCCTGCCTGGCCTGATCTAGAGCTAGAGATCCTGCTTGTGTGTGGTTGTGGCTGCCTTGATCTGCTGTGTGTACATATCCACGCTGTGTGACGTTTTCCTGTTATTATACTACAGCTCTTGATCAGTGAAAAATAGGATTTTTTTAGTACTTGAGTGGTCTTTAGTTTCACTTGTCAACAAATGGTTGTGTATTAGTGGTATGTTTGTTGGTATACAATGTATGGCTTCGTTTTTGTTTAGAAGTGTTGAAGGGAATGGTCTGCTACTATGACAGTAGAGTTGTGGTTTTGAATTTTTGATCCATTAGAAAGGCTGACAGCTGTTTCCAGGGATGTTGAAATTGAATTTCTGAATTAGTGATAGTGTCAGTCTGTGTTATATATAATTTATAATGGATGTAGGGAGTTGAGGACTTGCTTTGCTGACCAGCGCTAAGTTTACTTGTGTTTGCCATGGTGTTTAGTAATAATAATAATACATGGAATTTATAGATAGCGCTATATCTTGTATCAAAAAAAAAAAGCAAATCAAAGCGCTTGCATTCAATAAGGATTTATAGTTTTAGCAAATTTGAATATACACACACAATTGGTGTTATAAATGCAAAGTTTGGAGATTTTGTAAAAAAGATGCAGTGATTCTGTTCTATTTCTGTTTAATTTCTATTTATTCTTTTATATCGAGGATAATGGAATAAGCACTCTTGTGCTTTTTTTAGATCCAGTCCCCGTGTGTATGCACTTTTGTAAATATTAACATCTGTTCCCACTGGACGGCACATGATCGTACGATGGCCTATTCTTACGAAAAGTGGAACAGGATTTAACGTGTGCACAAGATGTTCTGCGTGTGTTCGCACACAGGGCCTTGGTTTACAGTCTCATCCGAAGGACTTTTGGGGAGAGATAATTTACTTAGGGCTGAATGCTGGCGTAGGGGGAGAAGTCTTTATTTAATTTTTATTTCATTTATTTATTATTTTTTTTTAATTTTTTTTTTGCTGCTCTTTGTATTCTACATCAGGTCAGAAGATAGGAGGAAAGAGTGCTTGTAAAACGCCATATGGTATTCAATTTTTTATTATTTATTTATTTATTTTATTCTTTTATATCGAGGATAATGGAATAAGCACTCTTGTGCTTTTTTACATCCAGTCCCCATGTGTATGCAGTTTTGTAAATGTCATCTGTTCCCACCGGCACACGATGGCCTACTCTTTCGAAAAGCAGAACAGGATTTAACATGTGTGCAAGATGATAATGTATCAGTGGGTGTTCTGTTCATTTTTCCGTCATCTCTGGACTTCTGATGTGTACATACAGGATTCTGAATTCATATGTGTAGCTGAACATTATCCTCCATATAAAAGAATAAATAAATAAATAAATAAAATAAATACATATGATAGATAAATAAATAAATAAATAAATAACACTGTATCGATCTATAGATCAATCATTGGTAGCCAGTCGAAAAGATTTTTGTTCCTCGGTTAGAGTTCTGAGGTTTACCTGTGGTGAGATGTTGGGACTGTTTTTGCCCACCATTAAGATATCAACACTCTGACTTTGGGGGGGTCAGCTGTTGTGAAGGTTGTTGATAATGTAGTTTCAAGTCATTGTAGTGGGAGGGTTTGGTGGTAAGTGTGTGTTGAATTAATTTAACAATCAGAAAAAAATCAACTCTAAAAAAAAAAAAAAGAAATTGGAAAGAAAAAAAGACCCAAAACACCCCCCCACCTCTTATGAGAGAAAACGAATCGGTAACACACATATGGAAGTAAAAACGTAATTATCTGGTCTGAAAGGCAAAAAAAAAGTTATTATCAAATACGTCATTGAAAATGATGTAAAACTTGAGGAAGGAAGGAAGGAAGTTCACCTGTTAATTTTGATGGTGTAAGGAAAAGGATAGAAAGGAAAAAAATACTGTATGTTTTAATCATTGACGTCAAAAAGAATTATCTTCGTTTCATCGACATAACTGCCTGTTGCAGACTGGCCTAGTCACTTTGGTTGTGTGTGGAGACAGATTTCAGTAAAACATTTGTGACACTCCACCACGAAATGAGTCGCATTGTATCTGGCCCATTTTTATGCAAGGAGCCATTTTAGGCAGGTGGGGGTCAGGTTGTCGATTTTGAGACTTTGATTTATAGAACTAATATATTATATATATATCAGTTTGTTTACCTTGTACTGAATTATCAAGGTGTCATTTTTGTTTGCTTAAACTGCTTTAAAAACGTGTTTAATTAAATTAAACACACCCAAGACTCGTTCTAACCACCCATTATTTACAGTGCAAAACTTTGTCAGTTTCTCGCTTTGTCATTTCCTGTATTCTTAAAAAAAACAAAAACCAAACACCTGCATTCTATGATTTCAATTTGTAATAACTTTTCGCAGCATTGTTAGATTTTCAGTTTGAGTTGGGTGGTTTTGTTTTTGTTTTGGTTTTTTTGGGGTGGGTATGTTTTTTTTTATATTATTATTATTTTTTTTATTGAATAGCCTATTTATCGCAGATTAACAACATGTTTATAACTGAAAAAAATATAAATAAAAAAAAATACCTACCCCCCCCCCCCCCCCCTAAAAACTGACAGGCACTGGTGCAATGCAACTCATGTGTGATGGGGAATGTCACATTTTTCAAGTCTTTTTCCCTCCCCACAGCGGGCATAGCTGGGTGAGCTACACATCTTCTGGAGCATAGCATCATTCACATGTTATGTAACAAACTGAGCATAAACTTACAGAGACTGTGAAGCAGACCGGATAAACAACTGAATTGGTAGTTCAGGTGGATTAATTAACCTTTAGCCTGCTGTTAAGTGCATCGTGTCGCCGAACACACACGTGTATTATCATCATATATATACCTTACCATCGTGGGACAAGCCTAAGTAAGAAAGAAAGAAAGAAGGAAAGAAAGAAAGAAGGAAAGAGAGAAAGACAGAAAGAAAGACAGTAAAAAAAAAAGAAAGAAAGAAAGAAAAAAAGAAAGAAGGAAAGAAAGAAAGAAAGCAGAGATGGAATATGGAAACCTTGAGGATGAAATACTGGAAGGGCGAGGCAAGCAGACCATGCACAACACCATGTTCATCGTCCTCGCCCTGGTCGTAGGCAGTGTTATCGGTGAGTTGCACTGTGGGGGTACCGGCGCATGAAAACGTTGCTCGGTTTTGATTGATAATGTATCAGATTGTGATTGATATGTATTCTGTAAGATTTTGAGCGATATGTATTATATCAGCTTTTGGTTGATGTATATTGTATCAGAGTTTGATCGAGTGTGGTTACCAAGTGTATCGGTGACTGTTAACATTCCTTGGCTTCAGTGCAGTTCCCCCAGCTGTCAATGGGTACCTGCCCTCTTTAAGGTCAGGGAAGGTAAAGCAGCGAGGGAGATGAGATGGGCGCCACTGCCCCAACATGCTGGCCCCTAGAGAAGCTGAGGTCTCTGATACCTCGCTCCCCTACGACCACACAGGTTATGGGACACTTTTACCGTTTAGAAAAATTTGCTGCAGTTGATAACTGGTATATGATATATAGCCGCCGCTGTAGTCTAGTGGTTAGGGCATTGGACTCGTAATCTAAAGGTTGCGGGTTCGATCCCAGCTTTCGGCTATGGCGTTGTGCCCTTGGAAAAGGCACTTTACGGCTATTTTTCTCACCCCACCCAGGTGTAAAAGGGGTACCAACCTTGTGTTGGGGGGGTTAACCCTGCGATAGACTGGCGTCCTATCCAGGGGGGAGTCTATGACTCTCAGTCGCTTAACGCCACAGAAACCGGGATAAGCACCGGCCTGATGAGCCTTAGGCTCGGGACAGACTTTAACTTTTTAATTCCAGTGGCGTGGAGAGGGGGAGTCTGCTGCATGGGTAACAGCTTGCCCTCCATACTTACTTACCCAGGCTTAGGGCTCCAGAGCACAACTCCATAGTCTTCTGAGACTGATGGGTTGCCTACTAACTATATATATATTATATACACATGTGTGTGTGTGTGTGTGTGTACGTGTGTGTGTGTGTGTGTGTGTATACGTGTGTGTGTGTGTGTGTGTGTGTGTGTGTGTGTGTGTGTGTGTGTGTGTGTGTGTGTGTGTGTGTACGTGTGTGTGTGTGTGTGTGTGTGTGTGTGTGTACGTGTGTGTGTGTGTGTGTGTGTGTGTGTGTACGTGTGTGTGTGTGTGTACGTGTGTGTGTGTGTGTGTGTACGTGTGTGTGTGTGTGTACGTGTGTGTGTGTGTGTGTACGTGTGTACGGTGTGTGTGAGTGTGTGTGTTGTGTGGTGTGTGTGTACGTGTTGTGTTGTGTTACGTGTGTGTGGTGTGTACGTGTGTGTGTGTGTGTGTGTACGTGTGTGTGTGTTGTGTACGGTGTGTGGTGTGTGTGTGTGTGTGTACGTGTGTGTGTGTACGTGTTGTCGGTGTGTGTGAGTGTGTGTGTGTGTGTGTTGTGTGTGTGTGTGTAGGTGTGTGTGTGTGTACGTGGTGTTGTGTGTGTGTGTGTGTGTGTACGTGTGTGTGTGTGTGTGTGTGTGTGTGTGTGTGTGTGTGTGTGTGTGTGTGTGTGTGTGTGTGTGTGTGTGTGTGTGTGTGTGTGTGTGTGTGTGTGTACGTGTGTGTGTGTGTGTGTTGGTGTGTGTGTACGTGTGTGTGTGTGTGTGTGTGTGTGTGTGTGTGTGTGTGTGTGTTTTTGTAGTGGTGGTGTGTGTGTGGTGTGTTGTGAGCCGTTCTTCACCTACAGCTGGTGTCCAGTCTGCGGCAGAGCATGAGGTCGCGGGGAGAAGAGAAGCAGAAGCTGCAGACTACAAGGGAGTCAGCGCGAGAAGCAGAAAAGAAAAAGTGATGTCCGCTCCCCTGCCTGGGCCTCTTCCTTCATCACTCCCCCTCCCTACCCCCTCCCCCACCCCCTGGTCATCGCCCTTCTTGAGGAGACGCAACCCAAACAGAAAAAAAAGTGATGATGCAGGGCCTCCGCTCCCCTGCCTGGGCCTCTTCCTTCATCACTCCCCCCTCCCTACCCTCACCTCCCACCCCCTGGTCATCGCCCTTCTTGAGGAGACGAGACGCAAACAGAAAAAAAAGTGATGATGCAGGGCCTCCGCTCCCCTGCCTGGGCCTCTTCCTTCATCTCTCCCCCTCCCTACCCTCACCTCCCATCCCCTGGTCATCGCCCTTCTTGAGGAGACGCAACGCAGACAGAAAAAAAAGTGATGTCCGCTCCCCTGCCTAGGCCTCATTCATCTCCCCCTCCCCCCTCCACCATCCTCCCTCTACCTCGCTGCTCATCGCCCATCTCATCGCTTTTTTGTCGTCTCCACATCATCATTTGTTTGTTTTGTCCCGTTGTGTTCAATGATGACCTCCTAAATCGACGATGATGACCTCCAAAACAGCAGAGGAGGCAGCAGTTTCTTGTCGTCTCCGCATCATCGGTTTGTTTTGTCCCTGTCATCGAACAGTCGCCGTCATGTTCGATGACGATAATGATGACCTCCTAAAAACAGCAGAGGAGGCAGCTGGCTGTTTCAGGACTCTGAAATTTGATTATTTATAGTGGAGATGCCTTGCCACACACACACCATCTCTCTCCATGCTATACCCCCTCCTCCCCCTCCTATCGTCCTTCTTATCATCTCCAGACATTGTTTTGTCCCGTCGTGTTCGATGATGACCTCCAAAAACAGCAGAGGAGGCAGCTGCTGTTTCAGACACTGAAATTTGATTATTTATAGTGGAGATGCCTTGCCCCCAATACCATCTTTCTCCATGCTTATACCTCCTCCCCTTCCCACCCCCCTTGCCCCCTCTCCCTACCACCACCACCACCCCACCCCCCTTGCCCCCTCTCCCTACCACCATCACCATCACCACTACCACTACTACTATTATCAGCAAGCCCCGGTACTGCCATCTTTGAGCTTTTGCCATGACAACAGCGGCGTGTGTGTTAAAAATATGAGGCTGTTTTTGTGTTGTTCTACAGCGGGCAGGAGTGTGTGTGTGTGTGTGCTGTGTGTGTGTGTGTTAGTATGTGCGTGTGTGTACTGTGTGTGTGTGCGTGTGTTTGACAAGAAAACTTGATGATATTCTTGCTGGCAGCAGTTATGATGTTATCATCGGGAGGAGGCAGTGGTCAGTGTGTACTTGTCTGTCTGTCTGTCTTTTTGTCTGTCTGTCTGTTTGTCTGTCTGTCTGTGTGTCTGTGTGTCAGGCTGACCCTGTCTCCATCGTTTTTACTGAATACAGTGAATAGTGCAGTCAGTGTACTTGTCTTTTTGGATTTAATTTTTTTTTTTTTTTAAATTTTTGTTTTCTTTTTGGATTTTTGTAGGGGGGTTTTATTGTTAGTTTTGTTGTTATTGAGTGTTTTTTGGGAGGAATTTTTTTTTTTTGGGGGGGGGGGATTTTTGTTTTCGTTTGTAGGCGCTTGAATAATCTGATGCCGCATATTATAACTGGGTGGGGGTTGGGTTGGTTTAGCTTTTTGATTGTAGGCACTTGAATAATCTATTGCCACATTTTTTTCTGAAAAGAATCATGGTACTATATGGTGTTTGAGAATTCAACTCCAATGGGATGTGTGTGTGTGTGTGTGTGTTGTGTGTGTGTGTGTGTGTACAACACAAGGACATAGATGGTAACTTTATTGCACAAAGTCTTTGTGTTTGTTAATGGTTGTATAATTCATGTACATCCCAACCAGAGAGATATGTGGTGAGTTAGGGACAGTTGTACTTGTACGAAACTCATTGAGATGTGTACAAAGGCGTAGATGTCGATTTTTATTATTGCATTGTGTGTGTGGTTGTGTCACTGCAAGTGTGTGTGACTGTGTGCGTGCGTGCATTTGTGTGCATGTGTGTTATTCATGGACTGGGTTAGATCAGAATGTTTGAAAGCAGCACATTGTTGGGTTGTTGGTGGAAGTGTGTGAACTGCCCAATGTACTAAGAGGTTCAGGTGGAATTGATGACAGCATTCTACATTGTGAATCAACCTGTCACCCCCCCCCCCCCCCCCCCCCTTCCATCACCTGTATTAACTCTCAGAGGACGTGGATCAGTGGAAAGCAACGGTTTTAGACAGCTGTCCGCTATAGTATCGCGGATTTGCTGTTTGCAGGTTTTTCACATGACGTCAGCATGATACTAGGACTTGTGCAGCTTCACATAGCTTTGTGAGCCTGTCCAAGGTTGAATGCAGAGTGTTGTCGGGTGATTCCGTGTGTTTCAAAATCTGATCGTGGTTATAGTGAGTAGCTGACATGGAGTAGTGACAAGGAGTACAAAATTTTGAGTATTTTCTTCCTGCTAGTCAAAGCTCAAATATTACAGTGAGAGCTTCAATTTTTCGGTATGTACTAACCCGGCATGTTAGTCATAAGTTCAGAAATTTTCATTTTCTTACTATGTGTTTTGTATTTTTTATGATTTTTTAAAAAACCATTACAAATTAGACCATCTGTGGGGAAAAGCAAGGGAGTGAATTGGCCACCCGAGTGAGTTAATTTTGTGAATCAACCTGTTAATTAATCCCTCCCTGGTTCAGTCCTGGGGGGGCGGATAGCCTAGTGGTCAGAACATTGCGCAGGCAATTTGAAGACCCGGGTTCAAGTCTGGTCGAGGAAATGTTCTTCCTGGAGTTAACATCAGTGCTGACTCCACTCTCCCCAAAAGTCCTTCGGATGAGACTTTAAACCGAGGCCCGTGTGCGAACGCACGCAGAACATCTTGCGCACACGTTAAATCCTGTTCCGCTTTTCGTAAGAGTAGGCCATCGTGTGCCGGTGGGAACAGATGACAATATTTACAAAACTGCATACACACGGGGACCGGATGAAAAAAAGCACACGATTGCTTATTCTGTTATCCTCGACATAAAAGAATAAATAAATAAATAAATAAGATAAGTCCCCCTGTCATACTTTTCCCATCAGGGACAGTGGCAAAAAGAGAAAAATGTCAGAATCAAAAATTCAGATCAATCAAACGATAAATTCAGTGAAGGAAAGATTCACCTGGATGCAAGTCAGTCAAATAATCATAATATTAATAATGATAATTATAATAATAACAATCAAAGGCATAATAAACTTTTTTTTTTAATGGATTCTCTGTTAAGAATGACTGTGAAGGCCAAAAAATTAACTTATATTCAATCAAAAATAAAACAAAACTGTTATATAATCAACACACCTGCTGTCTAAGAATTTGGGGGGAGGGGTGTTAAAGGTATGGTTGGAAAAGTTTTCTTCTTCTTAGGAAATGAATGTTGTTTGTCCTGATGATGATGTTGTATGATGCATTTGCTGTTGTGTAGGTGTGTGTGTGTGTGTGTATTATGAGATATATATATATATTAATTACTGCTGCTTGAAAGTCACCAATAATTTGTCGTCTTTTCCAAGTCACTGTTCTTAAGATACTTATTCTTTCATTCAGAGTGTGTGAGTGTGTGTGCGCTCGCATGTGTGTGTGCAAGTGTGTGTGTACATGCGCGCACTCATGCTGGTGCGTATGGACACTGTCGTGGGCGGACTGACTCGCATGGTTTTTGAGTGAAGGAATGGTTTTCTGTGGTTTCAAGTTCAAGCCCCGAGTGGCTCCACTTGACAAGTGGCATGGCATTTGTAACTGCCCTGTTAATTTAATAATTTGTAAGGGTCGTTTGTTTTGTGACCTGGTTGTCAAGTCTTTATGGGTGCCCCCACGGTCGCCAGACTAAGGGATGGATGGATGGATAGAATTAGATAGATAGATAGATAGATAGATAGATAGATAAGTAGGTAGGTAGATAGGTAGGTAGATAGGTAGGTAGATAGATAGATAGATAGATAGATAGATAGTAGGTAGGTCGATAGGTAGATAGATACAGTATACATACATAAAAAATTTTTTTTGTACAGTTACAGTTAACAATTGGTGTTGTAGCATTGAAGACGATTCTGCACAGTGTTAGGAGACCCCCCCCCCTCCCCTCAACTCCCATGTCCTGGAGCGCATTCTGACCTAGTACCTGTGTTGAGGTTGTGGATCAGTAAGTCACACTGACTGATCATTGAACATGAATGGCAACTTTCAACCTGATTGAATGAATGAAACGAGCAGATGAAGAGAATTATGATGTGTGTGATGTGTGTGTAGTGTATGTGTAGTATTAGTGTATGTGGTTGGTGTGTAGTATTTAGTGTATGTGTAATATTTATTGTGTATATGTAGTTGGAATGTAATGTTTAGTTGTATGTGGTTGGTGTGTAATATTTAGTGTATGTGTTTGGTTGAGGTGTAATATTTAGTGTATGTAGTTAAGACATAATGTTTAGTGTATGTATGTGGTTGGAATGTAATATTTATTGTGTTGTTGGTGTGTAATATGTAGTGTATGTGGTTATGTAATGTGTAATGTATATGGTTGGTATGGGGTTTTTTTGTTTTTTTTTGGTATGTAAAATTTAGTGTATGTGGTTGGTATGTAATGTTTAGTGTCTGTTGTTATGTAATATTTAGTATGTCTGTGATCGAGATGTAATATTTAGTGAATGTGGATCTAAATATTTTTGTATGTAGTTGGAGTGTAATATTTAGTGTATGTCTGTGGTTTTTATGTAATATTTTGTGTATGTAGTAAAGATGTTATATTTAGTGTATGTGGATGGTATGTAATACTTAGTGCATGTCTGTGGTTTTTATGTAATATTTTGTGTATGTAGTAAAGATGTAATATTTAGTGTATGTATGTGGATGGTATGTAATATTTAGTGTATGTCTGTGGTTTGTGTGTAATATTTTGTGTATGTAGTTAAGATGTAAAATTTAGTGTATGTCTGTGGTTTTTATGTAATATTTCACGTATGTAGTTAAGATGTAATATTTAGTGAATGTATGTGGTTGGTCTGTCATGTTTAGTGTATGTGGTCGTGGGTAATATCTAGTGTATGTGTTTGGTTGGTATGTAATATTTAGTGTATGTCTGTCGTCGAGATGTAATAATAGTGTACGGCTGCAGTCGTTACATAATAGCGCGCACAAACACACACACACAAATACACACACATCTGGTTTGCATGTAAGACACAAATGCGTGACAGAAAAGGCTTGGAGAGTTATCATGGTTTGAACAAGAAACCGCAATTGCGAGCATGAAAGCATGTTTGTATGTATACCCTCGTTATTTATTATGATAATAAATATGTATTATAATATTTATTATTATCATCTACATCAGCAACATTTCCTTCTTGCCGGTTTGTTTTGTAATGTATGCATTGTTGGTTATCGGGTTGTAAATTTTGTTTGCATTATCAGCAAGTCAGAGCGAGTGAGGAGAGACTGAGAGGGAGAGGGGGGATGGGGGGAGGGGTTGGGCTGTATAACAACTTGGTCTCAGTGACTTGCGAGACAAGATATTTGTGAGTGAGTGTACCTTTTTTTTTTTTTTTTTTTTTTTTTTTTTTTTTTTTTTACAAGTGAGTGTACTTGTCAGTTTTACGTTTAGCTGTATGTTTTTTGTAATTGTTATCAACATGGTTTTTTCATTTTTTTTTATGAATCATATCGTGTTTCCAGTTGTGGCACTGGCATATGTGAATTTTTTTTTTTTTTTTTTTTTTTTTAGAAACTGACAAGTGTGGATTTATATATAAATATTGATATAATTATATAATGCTGTTCTCAAAATGAAAAAATGCATTTCCTGTCATTGAATCGTGGTACTTCTTTGAAGTATGATGGTGAAAGTTCATCAACTGATCGTCAGTATTTTAGAGGCCACGTATAGAAATGTGGAGATTGTCTTTGGTGTTCTTTATCGATTACTGGCTAAACTAAGCTGAGCGTTTGAGTTGTTGAATACATGATGTACAATGTTGTGGGTGGGGTGAGTGGTGGGTTATAACTGGCAGTGGACATTACCTGTAGAATATCTGTTGATACTGAATGAGTCAGGTTATACAGTAAGAGAGTTTGGTTTAAAAAAAAAATTTTTTTTTAGGTTATAGTAAGCATACACCAAAAAAGCCTGGCCGCTAGTTAGTAGACACTTTGCATTGTCATCTGTTAGGTTTTTGGGTGGTTTTTTTTGTTTGTTTTTTGTTATTTTTTTTAGGTTATAGTAAACACACACAAGAATAGCCTGGCTGCTGGTTTGAGACACTTTGCATTGTCATTGTCATGTTTTAGGTGGGTTTTTTCTTTTTTTTCCTTCTTTTTTTCTAGGGTTTTTTTTTGGGGGGTTGGGTCTTATTCTGGGGCTAGACCCCCCCCCCCCCCCCAAAGGTTCATCAGTGATGAGATTTTTGCATAAGTGATTATTTTTTTTTGGTTTTTTGTGTGTGTATGTAAGGTAGCTGCATTCCAACTTCAGGGATAAAGTCAAAACACGACACCAGTGTGCATGCTGTTTGTTATAAAACAGGGGGACAGGGTGGCCTAGTGGTCAGACCAGGTTTGATTCCCGGTCGAGGAATTTTTCCCCCTGGAGTGCTGACTCCACTCTCCCCAAAAGTCCATCGGATTGAGGCTATAAACCGAGGCCCAGTGTTTGTGTTTTTGCTTCTGTTTTCTTTTTGTCACCTGCTATTTGAGAACTGGTTTTAAAATGATGAGTTTATTAGTAAGATGTGAGAGATTTTTTGGGAAAAGGTTTTTTTTCTTAACTAACTCCCCCCCAAAAACACCCCAATATATTATGAGTACCTTACATTGTTTTGATGGATTTAAAAAACAAAACAAAACAGCATTTGAATCCGAGTGTCAAAAGGGAAAATGTTATACTTTTTAACAACAAATCTAAAATATTTTTGAGCACCATGGTTAAGTTTTTGAATACGTTTTAAATTTATTTAATAAGTCATTTTATGTACACATACACACCGTGTATTTAGAGTTCTGTGTCACTTTCCCTTTTCATAAGCGAACGACAGGGTATAATGATGATAATCATCATGATCTATATTCACGTTTCCTTTTGTCTGTCTCAGTTGCTTCCCTTGCCTCATGTGAAACTGTCTTACTCATCTGGGTGGTTTTTTTTCAGTCTTTTTTTTTTTAACTGCACAATATTTAACCTTATGGCCTGTTTTTGTTATTTTTTAATTGATTTGTTTCATGTGTGCGTGTTCTACAATTTTTGTTATTACAGGAACTTACTTTTTCTTTGGACCTTTTGATGGATACAGCAGATTTTTTTTTTTTGGATGGCTTTTTATCCAGGGGAATTTTAAAATAAAAATTAATGTGATAAGTTTTTAAAATTTTATAAATACCTTTTACTTTATTAAAAAAAAAAAAAAAAAAGGGGGGGGGGGGGGGGGGGGGTGAGATTTCAGAAATTTTTTTCCCCATTGTTGCATTTTCACGCACAGTAGGCTGGTTTGTCTTTCAGATTGCATTGGGGTTGGGGTTTTTGTTGTTTTTTTTCTGACCAAATATTCCTTTTTGTATGTTTTTGAAGTCACCACTTTTTGGAATCTGTGATCCACAGGTAGGTATGTGATGAGATGCCAGGTTGACTGTTAAGGGGATCAGTAATAGGGCAGTTTTCTGCAAGTTTACTACAGATTTGTAGTTAGATTTATAGTGTCTGTATTATTTCATCTACAGTTTTTACAGTTTATAGTTCGTTTTTTGTGTGTGTTTGTAATGGTTTATCTACAGTTTTCAGTTTAATTAGAATTTTTTTTAGTGTTTGTATTTTTAATCTAGTTTTCACAGTTTACTGTGTGTACCTAAAGATAGATTTATAGCATTTGTATTATTTAATCTAGTTTTCAGTTTGTAATTAGATTTATATTGTATAATTTTAATCTATAGTTTTCACAGTTTATAGTTAGATTTATAGTTTTTGTATTATTATTCTACAGTTTTTACAGTTAGATTTTTTTTAGTGTTTGAAATATTTAATCTACTGTTTTTACAGTTTATAGTTAAGATTTATAGTGTCTATTATCTAATCTACAGTTTTTACAGTTTATAGTTAGATTTTTTAAGTGTTTGTATTATTTAATCTACAGTTTTCACAGTTCACTCTTGTGTACTGCAGTTAGATTTATAGTGTCTACATATATTAATTTACAAACATGAGGCAAAGGCAATCTTGTTTTTCTTGCATATCAGTCAGTAAATTGTACTGCATTTTCAGAGTTTGAATTTTTTTTTTTTTTTTTTTCATTTTCAGAGTTCTTGTGTACACACCAAGGGAGTCTATCGACTATGGTTTGGTTGGGGGGATGTAGGTATACATTAGACTGATGGTCTATCTCTGAAAAAAAAAAACATTGCTTGCTCCAGGGAAAGTTTGTACTTGTATCCTGACAGCTTACACCCCAAACGCCTTACCATAAAAATTCCATGTTAAAAAGATATTTTTTTTCTCTCCAAATTGGGTGGGAAAAGCTAGATACTGCTATGTGAAGGGTTTTCTCAACAAACCAGAAAGACCAACTGTTAGTTTGATTATTTGAGGGTGTTGGTTTTTTTTTGGGGTGGTGGTGGTGGTGGTGATGGTGGTGGAGGAAGTTAAAAAGCATAAGGGTTTGTTTGGGGTTTTTTTTTTGGGGGGGGATCTCTTGTAGGGATTGCAAATGGTGGTTTGTGTGCACGCGCATTTTTTTTTTTGTTCCTTTGTGTTTTTGTGCACAGCATTTTCTTTTTTTTCTGACTTAATTCTTCATGGACGCAAATTAAGAGTCAAAGCTTGTCTCTAGGTAGTAAAGATGACTGCACTGGTTCAAATGTTTCTCGCTTGTGTCTCAGATTTAATTAATCCTCCCCCCCTTTTTTTTGTTGGATTTTTTTTTTTTTTAACTTTAACTTTGCGTGATTTTGTTGTTGGGGAAAAGGACAGAACTGCATTGTAACATTCAGCGTCTCACCTATATGCACAGGTAAAAAGGGAAAAAAAAGAACATTCATTTGCCTGAAAAAAACCCACAGGGAAAAACTAATGCTCAAGATGGATAAAAGTCCGTTACATATCCACACACCACCTCATGAATCATTTAAAAAAAAAAAACCCACATCATTATGAACAGTGTAAAATAACACCCATTAGCATTTTTACCTTTTCATTATGAAAATAATGAACAAGCGTCTGCACCAATGTGAAAATGGCCTGAAAGTCTGTATGTCCAAAAAAAGCTGAAGCATAAACTCTTGGTATACTTCATCATCATCCCTGTTGGCAATACTCGTTCGATCTTTCGTTTTTTTTTTTTTTTTAATTAAGAAAAAAAAAAGCAACAGACTTTTACCAGTGGTTATCTTGTTCGGTGCCAGCTTCTTTTGTGTGTGTGTAAAAAGGTAAAGGTGTCTCATAACCTATGCAGTCATAGGGGAGTGAGGCATCAGAGACCTCAGCTTCTCTAGGGGCCAGCATATTGAGGCGGGCGCCCATCTCCTCTCCCTCGCTGCTTTACCTTCCCTGACCCTAAAGAGGGCAGGTACCCATTTACAGCTGGGGGAACTGGGGGGACTGTACTGAAGCCAAGGCATGCAAACAGTCACCCATCCAATTGGTAACCACGCTCGACGCTGCTTAACTTGACTGGGGGAAGGAGCGCTCTGACCACTGAGCTATCCCATCCCAGTGTGTGTGTGTGTATAAAGCTCTGAAGAAACCAGTTGGTGGTAATATTTACGGACCATGTTGTGTACTTTTTGAAATCAAGTTGAAAGCAACACCAGGGACCATAACTATTATTATTAATTACATTGGTATCTACGTCTCCCCCCCCTGCATGTACAATATATAAAAATGAAGCATACAGGAAAAAAAAAAGTAGAATATATCTATTATACTGATATGGATTTAATAAAAGTAGATGGTGGAGGTTGTTTTTTTTTGTTTAACCATTGTCCGACATGATTTATTCATGCCAAATGCACAGCATTCAATACTTGAAAAAACTTAAATATACACCGCTGTATTCTGGGGTTATGGTGCAAAATCAAAATATCTAATTATACACTGATCTTTTTTGGATGGCTGTTTACAACTATGTTAGCAAGTTTGAAAAAAAAAAAAAAAAAAAAAAGTTAGCAAGTCTCCTATCATTATATCGTGCCGCATCAATCAACACGTTCAGCATTGTGTTTTGTTATTATGTCAAATATTAATTACTAACATTCCCAGGGAAGAAGCGTTGTTAGATGTAAAAGCCGGAGAGAACTTGACATCATTAGTTTTCAAAGATTGATTGGTGGTTGGCTGTTGATATTATTATTATTTTGTTTGATACTGAATGTGGTGGACTGGTACGCTTCTTGTTTTTGTGATATCATGAACAATGCTGAGATGATAGAAAAAAAAAAAGATTGAACATGGGTTTGTTGTTGTGTTTTGTGTGCGTGTGTGTGTGTGTGTGTGTGTGGTGTGTGTGTGTGTGTGAGAGAGAGAGAGAGAGAGAGAGAGTGTGTGTACACGAGTCTGTGTGCTCAAGTAATAGTATGTAGGCCTACATGTATCTGTGTGTGTTCAAGTATGTACATATATCTGTGTGTGTGTTCAAGTATGTACATGTGTCTGTGTGTTTGTGTTCAAGTATGTACATGTTATTTCTGTGCGTGTGTTTAAGTATGTTCAAGTTTGTGTTCCAAGTATGTACATGTGTTTGTGTTCAAGTGTGTGTGTTCATGTGTTTGTGTTCATGTGCGTGTGTGTGTGTGTGTGTGTTCAAGTATGTACATGTGTCTGTTTATGTTAAAGTATGTACATGTGTGTGTGTGTGTGTGTGTGTGTACAAGTATGTACATGTCTGTGTTCGTGTTCAAGTATGTACATGTATCTGTGTGTGTTCAAGTGTGCACATGCATAAGTGTGTGTGACTATGTGTGTACGTAAGTGTGTACATGTGTGTGTTGTCTGTGTGACTTCAGTATATGTGTGTGTGTGCATTCAAATTTGCTATTTTCTAAAACTAGTAATTGTTGTTGTGTGTTGTATCAGTCGAATGCAAGCGCTTTGTTTTGTTTTTGCAAGATATAGCGCTATATAAATTCCATGTATTATTATATGTGTACATTGTCTGCACGTGCGTACATGGACATGCCTGCAGACAGAAGCACTCTCTCTCCTACAAATGTCGCAAACATCAGACACTCGCTCACTGGACCAACGGCAGCTCTGTTTATCATATATATACATAATACAGATAATACGATAAATACACACAACACAATAGTCATCTTTCTCCACAGACAGTAACTCATTCACTCACCAGACTGAGGGCAGCTGTCTACCATGTATAATATACAACACAGATAATACGATAAATACATCATCTTTCTAATACAATACACACAACACAATTTTTCTCCACAGACAGTGACTCACTCACTTGCTCACCAGATGAGGGTAACTCTGTCTACCATGGCTTACAGTAATATACAATATTACAGAACATCTTGCGCACAATGTTAAATCCTGTTCTGCTTTTCTTAAGAGTAGGCCATTGTGTGCCGGTGGAAACAGATAAGATATATACAAAAACTGCATACACACGGGGACAGGATATAGAAGAAAAAAAAAAGCATGAGTGCTTATTCCATTATCCTCGATAATAAAAAAATAAATAAGTATGTACAGACAATACAATGCAGTGAGGAAGAGGAGATGGGCGCTGCTCTCAATATGCTGGCCCCTAGAGAAGCTGAGGTCTCTGATGCCTTGCTCCCCTACGACCACAAACAAAGGGAAATTCCCTGTAGGAAAATCAGCTATAGGAAATGTAAGCAACCCACAGTAAGTACCAAGGAACACAATCATTCGCTAAAAGGATTTTACCTCTACAACCCTCGCAAACTCTGATCCAATGATGTGTTTATAGCCCCACCGACCACACAGGCCATATTGGGGCTGTCAACTCGTCACATTTTAAAACTTGTATATAAAAACTGTGCAACTTATACATATTAAAACGGGGTATAAAACTCTACTGTCCTTGCATGTATCACGCCCTGATCAACCATAAGGGTCAGCCCAGGACGGCCACTGCGTAATAAGAAAACCCACATCGATCACACATAAAATGAGATAAAACCAAAACCAGATTCCTTAAAACAACTTTGTCCTTAGAGACCTAAATAAAACCACTTTCACTCATATCAGACGCAAAAAAGCCCACAGCTGTCAGTTTCCCTCACTTTCAGCTTCTCTCAGCTGCTAATTATTCCATCCCATCCCAGTTGGGGCCAACTGGCACTATTTATAGCAGGATTGACCACACTTGAGTAATGTTGGATTTGTGTGCTGTGAGCCCGATTCTTTCGGGAAGTTAAAAAATGGTGTCCGGTGGAATATCACAAACTCGCTCAAGCCTGCTGGGGTTGACGCTATCGTAGAAATGTCGGCCGGGACAAGTGCAATTTGATGTTTGAACAACCAGCACAGATTGCACAGGTCACGACCCAAACAACTACGGTCATGACAGCAGGCAGGCAGGCAGGTGTTCTGCGACAAGCTGATTGTGGTGGATCCCTTTCAAAATCCCGAACCCAAATCCTGCACACTCCTTTCCTGAAGTTTTTTTCATTCCGAGGCAGACCAGACAAACTCCTCTTCATGGAACTGATTCACAGTCAAATGCAGACCAAACTCCTCTTTTGAAAACTATCCACAACCAATCTCAGTAAAGCAAAGCTCACAACAACCTGTGATAACTCCAAACCCCTTACAAGAAAAGGCGCTTTGATGGAAAAATTCGCACTAACTGGCCCAATGCAGCAATACAACTGGACAAACACATTTTCAACACAGCAGAAGACGGTCACAGTCCAGGGAAGACAATGCAAGGCAAGGCAGAAAGACACAATGCACATACAGACCTCCCTCCTGCCTCTGTATCATCATCAACCCACTGGCCGAATGCAGCAATACAACACATCTTCCTTCAGCACAGCAGAAGACAATCACAGACCAGGCAAGGCAGAACAGGGACAAGGCAAGGCAAAGCGACATAATGCACACACAGGCCTCTCTTCCAAGGCAAGAGCAAGGCAAGGCAAGCCAAGCCCAATGCAGCAACACAACTGGATGAACACATTTTCCTTCAGCAAAGTAGAAGACAATCACAGTCCAGGCCAAGTCAAAGGCAAGACAATGTACACAAAGACAGACCTCTCTTCCAAGGCAAGGTGACACAATGCACACAGAGACAGACCTCTCTTCTCCCCCTGTATCATCATCCTCCTCCTCATGTGTGAGAGTGCAGAACCAGGGCAGGCCGGGACCAGTGCAATTTGACGTCAGCTTCACAAATCACTGCCCTGGTACCAACCGCTCTGATCCCACTTTTCTCCCTCTGGTCTATCTGTCTGTCCCTCCCTCACTCCTCCCAAAGGTCTGTTTCCTATTTTCATGTTTCTCTGTATTCTGACAAGTCTTGCCCACATTTTGGGTTGGTTGTTTTTTCTGCCATGGGTTTTTTATTTCTCCCTCCCTCCAATGGTCTGTTCCCTATTTTCATGTTTCAACAACAAGTCTGCCCACGTTTTTATTCCTCCCTCTCACTCCTATGGTCTGTTTCTGATTTTTATCTTTGTATTCTGACAGTCTCCCCACATTTTATTTCTACGACCCTCCCTCACTCCAATGGACTATTCCCTATTCTCACGTTTCAACAAGTATGCCCAAATTTTTATTTCTCTCTCTCTTTCCTCCTGTGTCCGTGACATGCAGTAGTAAAACAGCTCCAGAACAAAAGACACAGATCTCTTCAAACTGAAGTCTCCATCTCCATCTCTCTCTCTCTTGCAGCACAAGTCTTCACAGGCAGTCAGCGGTAAGGCCGGGACGAGTGCAATTGGACAGCAAGTCAACCAATGATTGCACAGGTCACGACCTCATCGCACACCGCTTTCTTCCTCCTCCTCCTCCTCGCCACACACAGCTGTCCGACAGACTCACAAACAAGACTGGCAACACCCGGCTGTACTGTTAGAGTGTAAGCAGGAAAACCGTTATTCAGGGAGAGCATCTGCATCAGGAACACTGAACATGGACTCAAAAAATCCTCAGACAATAATAATCGGAACTCAACTTTACACCTCCATCTCTATCCTGTAGTCCCACCACAACCAATGAAGATTTTGAAACCAACTTCCTCCACTCCCCCACAGGTGGGTATCTGACTACTGTGTGGTGTACCATAAGAAAATGTAGACACTCTTGCCATTTTTTGCAACCAGAAACCAAAACAAAATAACAATCCCCCCCCCCAAAAAAAAAACACTTGGACTAAAAAATCCTCAGGCAATAATAACCAAAACGCAACTTTTAACCTTCACCTATCCCGCAGTCCCACCACACCAATGAAGATTTTGAAACTAACTTCCTCCACTCCTCACAGTTTAACTTGACTGACAGTTGTTGAGCTGGTGTTCCAAATCACCACATAGACACAAGCTGAACATTCACTTGGAACCCACTATGGGGCTACTTCGCCATGCCCCCAAAACAGACCCACCATCTAACGACCACAGCGCAGCTTGCAGATAGATTTGAATGCTGCTTGCTCCAACCAACTTTAACTGCCCCTTTCAAATGAATCCGAAAAGTCCACTAAGACAACTGCCCACCATGTGTGTGTGGGTGGGTGTGGTGTCCTCAAGAGTGGTTGGTTGGTTGTTCTCATGCTGACAGTGGCGGGGCACAGAAGGCCGGGACAAGTGCAATCTGTTCCGAGTCACCAGAATTGCCCTCGTCATGACCTTACGCACCCCTCCATCCATCCATCTGTCTGCTCTTCTGCAGCCCTCTCTATCTCCATCCGTCTGTCCTCTTCTCCTGCTGCCCTCTCTACCTCCACCATCACAGAACTGCATACACACGGGGGACTGGATGTAAAAATTAAAAAAAGCACCAGTGCTTATTCCATTATCCTCGATATAAAAAATAAATAATCTCTGCTCCAGCACCATCTACTATGTACCCATCTTCTCTCCTCCACACACTCTCCAAACACCCATCTCATCTCCTACACACACCCACCTCCTCTCCTACACACACAGACCCACCTCCTCAAGTTTGTATCTTTTTGGGCAGAAAACAACCCCCCCCCCCCTATACTGTGAGGTCTGAGAACATTCAATTTAAAACCAAAGACTTTTCAGAGATTGGGAGAATCGTGTGACACCAACCTTACTTCAGGACCGAGGGTCAGACAGCGAATCACAGCTAAGCTGAGGATCTATCAGTGAACTGTCTCCGGTGAATTCTGTTATTGGAGAACTGTCTCCGGTGTCTCGGGTGAACTGTCTTGGAGGTCAGGCAGGTGTTGTGCCAGGGGCTGTGACTCTGCAGGCTTCCTGCAACAGGTAAACAGACATTTTATCAATTAACCACTGCTAAAACCTGACCGTTACTTGTAAAGGAAGTTTTTTGTTTTTGAAGACATTATGTTCAGAACTGACTCATGGTCAGTGTTTAGGGGGGTGAATCCCCCCGTAGAAATGGCAGACAACATGCTTTGCTTAGATGACCATGGCCTGTGATTGTGTTGATGTGGTTACTGTGTGTGCTACATACATAGGTTAAAAAAAAGAAAAAAAAAAAGGTAAAGGTGTTCCTTAACCAAAGCAGTCGTAGGGGAGCAAGGCATCAGAGACTTCAGCTTCTCTAGGGGCCAGCATGTTGAGGGCAGCACCCATCTCCTCTCCCTCATTGATTTACCTTCCCTGACCCTAAAGAGGGCAGGTACCCATTTACACAGTATGGATTCATGAACCACCAAAGTCGCCCAACTCTCGGAAGCACAGATACCCCTCTCATACCCTTCCACATTATCATGAACACCCAAGTTAAAAAAAACAACCACACACAACAAAGAAATAACATGTTTGAACACATACACCTATAACCTAACCACAGTTCCTCAGTGGCTACACACACAAAGACAGAACTATCCAGTCAAACAGCACAGCCACAGACAAGACAACTGAACGCGTTTCATCACGAAAACGTTGGTTTTCTTCTTCCATTCAGCAGACTACACTGCCCATAACTGTGCAGTAAAGCAGACAGCGGTTCACTTCAGCGGAATGCCTCAAGTTTGTGAACAGATCTGCATAGAGGACTGAGCAACCAAGTCACATACATGCATCTGTCTGTCTCATACATGCATCTGTCTGTCTCATACATGCATCTTTCTGTCTCATACATGCATCTGTCTGTCCCATATATGCATCTTTCTGTCCCATATATGCATCTTTCTGTCACATACATCCATCTGTCTGTCACATACATCCATCCGTCTGTCACATACATGCATCTTTCTGTCAAAGGAACTCTGTGTGTGACTACAGGACACTCCACACTCACTCAAGTTCACCATCTACACAGTCATTAGCTCAGTAGCTGCCACATGGCTCTTTCCACCCCTTTTCAATTTTTATCAGTCCATTGGGGCAGAAAAGTTATTTTACCTTCAGAACCGTTAAAGAATTTGTAAAGCAAGTAGTAAACCTTGATTTTCTTCACATTATGTCAGCCCACTGGTGACTTGGGCAGAAAAGTTACTTTACCTTCAGAACCGTTAAAGAATGTGTTAAGTAGCAAACCTTGATTTTCTTCACGCCTTCAACCACACTACACACAAACTATAAAAAAAAAACACCAACACACACACACCCACACAAAGACAACAAATAAACTAAAGAATGCATAAGAGTCTTGACTACATAACACACAATAAACAAAAGGTATTTATTCACACATTCCTCCCCCTCCCACGCCACACATTGTTGATGATATCGAAACCAACCAACCTGCAGACTTAAGTCTCTCCTCTATGCCACACAAGCAGACACCCAGTCAGTCAGTCACTCAGGGTACTAGTACTACACAACATACAGCCTTTTCTCCTGCGGAACAATAGCAAGAAGGTGAGGTGAGGGGTAGGGGTGGGGTGTGCTTTACAGCCAGCACAAAAGCCACACTGCCTTGGTAATGAAGCCGGCTGTCTACCTACCTACCCCTACCTACCCCCCCCCCCCCATTCCGGGCCTGTCCTGTGAGTTAAGGAGATTAGGTGGAGTATTAGCACTAAATAGCAGGTAGCGAAGGATTAGCCACCAAATCAAACCTCACAATTAACACAGCTGCCTGCCTGCCTGCCTGCCCCTTTTTGTCCTCACACTACTACTCCACACGAAGCTCATTGCCTCTTTTGCTTTATCGGAGGACAGATAGCCTAGTGGTCAGAACATTGCGCTGGCAATTTGACGACCGGAGTTTTTGAGTCCGGTCGAGGAAATTTTTCTCCTCGAGTTAACATCAGTGCCGACTCCACTCTCCCCAAAAGTCCTTCAGATGAGACTTTAAACCGAGGCCCCGTGTGCGAATGCATGCAGAACATCTTGCGCACACGTTAAATCCTGTTCCGCTTTTCGTAAGAGTAGGCCATTGTGTGCCGGTGGGAACAGATGACAATATTTACAAAAACTGCATACACACGGGGACCGGATGAAAAAAAAGCACACGATTGCTTATTCTGTTATCCTCGATATAAAAGAATAAATTAAAAAATTAATAAATATCTGAAGCCTTCATTAGCTCTGTGAGTCGTGTGACGAACTGTTTTCATTTATGAAGAATCAAAACAAAAAACAAAAAAAATGGAAGAAGCACACTGGCAATCTAGCCGCCGCTGTGGCCTAGTGGTTAGGGCGTTGGACTCGTAATCTAAAGGTTGCGGGTTCGATCCCAGCTATTCCGCTATGGCGTTGTGCCCTTGGAAAAGGCACTTTACGGCTATTTTCTCACCCCATCCAGGTGTAAAAGGGGTACCAACCTTGTGTTGGGGGTTAACCCTGCGATAGACTGGCGTCCTATCCAGGGAGAGTCTATGACTCTCAGTCGCTTAACGCCACAGAAACCGGGATAAGCACCGGCCTGATGAGCCTTAGGCTCGGGACAGACTTTAACTTAACACTGGCAATCTAACGAAGGACCCAGACCCAACTACATGTGTCTGTCCAGTGGTTTGCCTGCAGATTCTTCCTGGAGGACAAGGCCAGACAAATCCTCACTAGCTTTTAGTAAGAGTAGGCCATTGTGCGCTGGTGGGGGGAACGGATAAGATTTACAGAACTGCATACTAGCGGGGACAGGATGTTAAAAAAGGTATATGAGAGCTTGTTACATTATCCTCCATAAAAAATTTTTTTTTTAAAAAGGGCACACTCCTAACCTGAGAAAAAGGGCAGACAATCCTAACCTGAGAAAAAGGGCAGATAATCCTAAAATCAGGCATTTTCACTACTCCCAATGATGATAAAGATAATGATTCGCTATGTAGGAAACCCTTTATGTTCCCATCTGAATGAAACAACTGAATTTGGACCTCACCAAAAATAACCATAACTGACAAGTTTGACAGACCATTACATTTACTGCCACTTCTATCTATCTATCTATCTATCTATCTATCTATCCCTTAGTCTGGTGACCGTGGGGGCACCCCTAAAAGACTTAACCAGTTCCCTTCATTCCTCTCTCTGTTCTGGCCTTTTTTTCAAAGTTTTGTTCAGTTCTAGGCCTGTCCATTCGCTGTTGTTGTCTTCCCATCTCTTCACAAGCCACTTGACAAGGGGGAAAACCCCTCATCTTAATTAAGCTAAAACCTTTTTCTTCTCAAAAACCTGTGAAAAAAAAAACAAGAACTCGCCACTGGCTGTATGGAAAACGAAACAATGAGTGAATAACTGCAGTTCTCAAAAACCTGTAAAAACTCACCACTAGTTGTACGAGAAACGCACAACAACTGCAGCCCTTTCTCTTCTCAAAAACCTGTAAAAACGTCACCACTGGTTGTATGGGAAACGCAACACTAACTGCAGTCACCACTAGAGCAGAGAGAACTGGGACCCACTTAAATCACAGACACATTTCTTTCACTGTATGCGACTATGATGTTCAATGTCATTCGTATCGCTCTGAAAACCCCTGCCTGTATAATAAAGCTCTCTCTCTCTCTCTCTCTTTTTTTTTTTTTTTTGGGGGGGGGGGGGGGGGGGGATGATGACACTACTCACCCCCACCCAGTCAACCAACAGGTCCCCTCCAGCCACCCACACAACCAAGTTTGATCCCAACCCCCCCCCCCCCCCCCCCCCCCCCCCCCCAAAAGCTAGGGTAGCTAGTTTAGTTCTAAGATAAAAAAAAAAAAAAAAAAAAAAAAAAAAAACACCTTTAGTTCTAAGAGAACAAAACAAAACAAAACTCAGTTTTAAGAGAACCAAAAACAAAACGAAAAACCCTTAGTTCTAAGAGAACAAAAACAAAACGAAAAACCCTTTGTTCTAAGAGAACAAGCTCGATCCTGCCACAGTGCTAACCTATCCCCACAACAAACAAAAGAAGACAGGGCAGAAGAAGAAAAGAAAAAAAAAGAAAAGAAGACGACATGGCATGCTGAGGGCTCATCAATTAACACAAAAGCAGACAAAAAAGCCATTTCATACAGATCTTGTCCCTGCCCTCCCCTTTACTGCTCCTGACAATGCCGGTGGTGCCCGCTATTCGTTCTGCCTCGCTTCTTCCAGGGACTGGAGCCAACACCCGATCCCCCTTACTTCTCCCTGCCTAACTCTTAGGCACGCACGCACACACATCATCGACACAATCAGGGCCTTTTTACTGCAGTCATGGAACTCAACTAACACCCCTACCCCTCCCCCCCACCCCATGGAAGTAAACTAGCCCCCCCCCCCCCCCCCCTTCTCTTCCCATGGAACTAACCACCCCCCCCCCCCCACCCCCCCCCCCAAAAAAAAAAAACAACCAAGCTGGGCACCAGTTCCCCTTATGTTTCACCAGCCGCCCTCTTACCTATTTCTACATTTCTGATTATTTCCACTATCTGGTAATATTGCTGATTACTCACGTCACACACATCACAATTTTTCAAATGCTATCTTCATATCTCTGTTCTTCAAATAATTTTCAACCAGTTTTCAGAATAAAATCCTGGGATTTGTAATCTTCTGCTACCATTCGTAAAATGATGAACCAGGTGTTCTAAGGACATAAGTACTTATTCCATTATCACTGATATAAAAGAATCAAAAATACATGAAATAAGGTAGCTGATGTGCCAGGCAAGGTTCTTACATCAAGACCAATGCCTCAGAGTAGCAGCAGTAGTAGTAGTACACAGAAAATGTGCCACCTGGTTTTGAAGTCAAAATCACAGTCTAAACTGCTGTGTGCAGCCAGCAAGTCATGTACATACATACATACACCAATACAGTGAGAGCTTCACACGAGTACTGATAAAAAAAAATTTCTAATGTGAAAACATACATGCCTTGCAGAGTAGACAGGTACGCACGCCTATGTCTGAGAAAAGGGTCCCTCCCCCACACCACTCAACACACAACGTAGTTTACACACCAGCCACATTTTTCACCCCAGCTTAAACATCGCTCCTCGTTAGTTAAATAAACAACCCATGACAACAAGTCAAACACCCATCTAAAGAAAACGTCCGTTCTTTAACCCTTTGCTTGGCACAACGCCCCAAAGCGCCCGACCCTGTCCTTGGGCAAAACGCCCCAAAGCGCCCGGCGACATCACCGTCACTTCAGAGCGATCATACATTCGAAATTCCCGCCAATCTCGCTTCAAATCTCGTGAATATAGAAGCCACGAGACTGCCCGCGAGACTTCCGCATGTTTATTACAAATGGCGGCGATTGGAGTGAGTTTGTTGCAAGTTTTGGAGGAAAAAAATCGCAAATTTTTCCAAGATGGATGCTATCTTCGAACCTGACATGT
>CM060349.1:5105309-5112809 GCA_030674155.1 Stramonita haemastoma
CACTCACTCAAGTTCACCATCTACACAGTCATTAGCTCAGTAGCTGCCACACGGCTCTTTCCACCCTTTTCAATTTTTATCAGTCCATTGGGGCAGAAAAGTTATTTTACCTTTAGAACCGTTAAAGAATTTGTAAAGCAAGTAGCAAACCTTGATTTTCTTCACATAATGTCAGCCCACTGGTGACTTGGGCAGAAAAGTTACTTTACCTTCAGAACCGTTAAAGAATGTGTTAAGTAGCAAACCTTGATTTTCTTCACGCCTTCGACCACACTACACACAAACTATAAAAAAAAACACCAACACACACACCCACACAAAGACAACAAATAAACTAAAGAATGCATAGAGAGTCTTGACTACATAACACACAATAAACAAAAGGTATTTATTCACACACTCCTCCCCCCTCCCACGCCACACATTGTTGATGATATCGAAACCAACCAACCTGCAGACTTAAGTCTCCTCCTCTATGCCACACAAGCAGACACCCAGTCAGTCAGTCACTCAGGGTACTAGTACTACACAACATACAGCCTTTTCTCCTGCGGAACAATAGCAAGAAGGTGAGGTGAGGGGTAGGGGTGGGGTGTGCTTTACAGCCAGCACAAAAGCCACACTGCCTTGGTAATGAAGCCGGCTGTCTACCTACCCCTACCTACCCCCACCCACCCCCATTCCGGGCCTGTCCTGTGAGTTAAGGAGATTAGGTGGAGTATTAGCACTAAATAGCAGGTAGCGAAGGATTAGCCACCAAATCAAACCTCACAATTAACACAGCTGCCTGCCTGCCTGCCCCTTTCTGTCCACACACTACTACTCCACATGAAGCTCATTGCCTCTTTTGCTTTATCGGAGGACGGATAGCCTAGTGGTCAGAACATTGCGCTGGCAATTTGACGACCGGAGTTCGAGTCCGGTCGAGGAAATTTTTCTCCTGGAGTTAACATCAGTGCCGACTCCACTCTCCCCAAAAGTCCTTCGGATGAGACTTTAAACCAAGGCCCCGTGTGCGAACGCATGCAGAACATCTTGCGCACACATTAAATCCTGTTCCACTTTTCGTAAGAGTAGGCCATTGTGTGCCGATGGGAACAGATGACAATATTTACATAAACTGCATACACACGGGGACCGATGAAAAAAAAATCACACGATTGCTTATTCTGTTATCCTCGATATAAAAGAATAAAAAAAAAATAATAATAAATATCTGAAGCCTTCGTTAGCTCTAAGAGAACAAAAACAAAACAAAAAGCCCTTTAGTTCTAAGATAAAAAAAACAAAACAAAAAACCCTTTAGTTCTAAGATAAAAAAAACAAAACAAAAAACCCTTAGTTCTAAGATAAAAAAAACAAAAAACAAAAAACCCTTTAGTTCTAAGATAAAAACAAACAAAAAGCCCTTTAGTTCTAAGAGAACAAGCTCGATCCTGCCACAGTGCTAACCTATCCCCCACAACAAACAAAAGAAGACACGGCAGAAGAAGAAAAAAAAGAAAAAGAAGAAGAAGACATGGCATGCTGAGGGCTCATCAATTAACACAAAAGCAGACAAAAAACCCATTTCATAGAGATCTTGTCCCTGCCCTCCCCTTTACTGCTCCTGACAATGCCGGTGGTGCCCGCTATTCGTTCTGCCTCGCTTCTTCCAGGGACTGGAGCCAACACCCGATCCCCCTTACTTCTCCCTGCCTAACTCTTAGGCACGCACGCCACACACACCACATCATCGACACAATCAGGGCCTTTTTACTGCAGTCATGGAACTAAACTAGCCCCCCCCCCCCCCCCCCCTCTCTCTCTTCCCATGGAACTAACCAACCCCCCCCCCCCTTCCCCCAACCCCCCTCTCTTCCCATGGAACTAACCAACCCCCACCACCACCACCCACAAAAAAAAAACAACCAAGCTGGTCACCAGTTCCCCTTATGTTTCACCAGCCGCCCGCCCTCTTACCTATTTCATCATTTCTGATTATTTCAACTATCTGGTAATATTGCTGATTACTCACGTCACACACATCACAATTTTTCAAATGCTATCTTCATATCTCTGTTCTTCAAATAATTTTCAACCAGTTTTTTTTTTTTTCTTTTTTTCCCAACCAGTATCCAAAAGTTTCTCTCCACAAAATGAACCCCTGGGATTTGTAATCTTTTGCCACAAGAGTGCTTATTCTATTATCCTTGATATAAAAAAAAGAAAAGAAAAAAGAAAATGTGCTACCTGGTTTTGAAGTCAAAATCACAGTCTAAACTGCTGTGGTGTTGTTGTCTTCAATTTAACGTCTGTTCACACTCAGTGATATTAGACGAGGAAAATGGAAAGTAAAGAAGTTGAAGAAGGGAGTGGAAGGAGTGGGAGAAGAAAAGACTGAAGAGTTAGCATGTGGGTGGATGTTTTTGTACATGAAAAGGTAATAATACTTATTTAAAATAAAAATTAAAAAATAAAAATCAAAAAAATAAAAAAAATCTTAGACATGAGAAAAGTTTAAATTTAACAAAGTGTGAACATTAAACATCAATAATGTAACTACAACAAATATTCAAGTGGACTGTGCAATAAACATCTAGCAATGGCAAAGGCTAAATTTGAATTTTCTGCTGTGTGCAGCCAGCAAGTCATGTACATACATACATACACCAATACACTGAGAACTTCACACGAGTACTGATAAAAAAAAAATTTCTATGTGAAAACATACATGCCTTGCAGAGTAGACAGGTACGCACGCCTATGTCTGAGAAAAGGGTCCCCACACCACTCAACACACAACGTAGTTGACACACCAGCCACATTTTTCACCCCAGCTTAAACATTGCTCCTCGTTAGTTAAATAAATAACCCATGACAACAATTCAAACACCCGTCTAAAGAAAACGTCCATTCTTCAAACACAGTTAAATAACCCATGACAACTTGTCAACAATTCAGACACCTGTCTAAGAAAACGTCCATTACGCAGTAACATGTCAACAATTCAAACACCTGTCTACCTGGTCTAAGAAAATGCCCATTCTTCGAACAACCAACATCAGGCGTTTACTGGGTACATAACCCAAGACAATATTGTCAACAATCATGACGTAGTAACGGGAAGACAGACAGGTCTCTCTGTCGAGGAGAAGAAAACCACAACATTGGAAAAGTCAAGCCTAGTAGATCTTGCCTGCCACCCAGAAAACGTGCTGCCAGGATTGAGAAAGTAAATAGACTTATAATGACATACAGCAAGATTTCACAGTTTTCCTATCACACACGCGCGCACACACGCACAAGGCATCAGGTGGCTGTTAAGAGAGATAGCTAAAACATATATTTATCATATACAGCAAGATTTCACAGTTTCTCCCTATCACAATCACACACACACACACTCTCTCTCTCTCTACACACACACACAAGGCATCAGGTGGCTGTTATTTGAGAGAGGTAGCTTATAATTATGAAAGAAAAAACTGCCCAAAATGTAGAGGAACTGATGAAGACAGCTGAGCTCTCAGAGAGATACAGGTGTTGCACTGTACTGTCAGTCAAGTCAGGGTAGTGTACCGTTCACCTTCACCTGTCTGTAGGGCCGTGGGGCACAACTGCAGATTTTGAAACCAGCTTCCTCCAAGTCTACAGTACAGTACAGTCAGGGTAATGTACAGTACTGTCAGTCAAGTCAAGTCAAGTTAGTCGGTTCACCTTCACCTGTCCTGTAGGACCATGGGGGCACAACTGCAGACTTTGAAACCAGCTTCCTTCAAGTCTACAGTACAGTACAGTACAGTACAGGGTAATGTACAGTGCTGTGTGTGTATAGGACTGTGGGGCACAACTGCAGATTTCGAAACCAGCTTCCTCCAAGTCTACAGAACAGTACAGTCAGACAAGTCAGGGTAATGTACAGTGCTGTCAAGTCAAGTCTGTCAATCTACTTGTGGGTGTAAGTAGGGGGGGTGTGGGGGGGGGGGGGGGGGGGGGGGGGGGAGAAAACAGGGTAGAAGCTCTACCCCAGGCTGATAAGAAAGGCCCCCTCATTCCTGGGTTGCCCTGGGGACTGTTTGACTAGGACACCCGGGGTACATAGGTACACTGCCTTCTCTCCTACCCTCCTTCTTCACCACAGCCACTAAGCCAACACCCCTTACACCACTGGCCCCTACTGTGGAGACACTAGGGAAATGGAGGAGCAATTTCAATCAATCCTCCTCTGTGTGTGTTGTGTGTGTGGTGTTGTGTGTGTGTGGTGTGGTGTGGTGTGGTGTGGTGTGGTTGTGTGTGTGGTGTGTGTGTGTGTGTGTGGTGTGTGTGTGGTGTGGTTGTGTGTGTGTGGTGGTGTGTGGAGGGAGAGAGAGAGGGAGGGAGGAGAGGGAGAGAAAGAGGGAGAGAGAGGGAGAGGGAGGGGGAGAGAGAGGAGAGAGAGGAGAGAGAGAGAGAGAGAGAGAGAGAGAGAGAGAGAGAGAGAGAGATTAAACACAGTTGAACATGACCACACACACTGGGAATCAAAAGTAATGTAATTGCAAGCCAAAAAAACATATTTTTTCTACAAGCTATACCACACTCGAAAAAAACAACTCGTCCAAGTTTACTCAGTGGCCTAAATTGCCAAAGCTACACAACAGACAATGTGACATTTATTACTACTATCATGAACCCATCAGTGGAACTCTATACAAGCAGATCGATCTGGTTTGACTATATTATGATGATCGCACTATAGTGATACAGATACAATATGATCAATCAATAAAGAATAGCCAGGATCTGTCAACCACCATGAACACTAACAATAAGAACAAGAAACAACAGTGACACAGTATTATTGAAATAAAATAGCCTGCTGAAATTTCTTAATATTTTTTTTTAAAAGAATATCCTGCTGACAGAATGCAAACCAGTTCAGAACACAACTTCAGATGACTACATTACAAGTTTGCATAAAAGGAAGTTCTGTAGCCTAAATAAAACTAAACCACCTACAGCAGAGTAGGTCAAAAGTCTCTCTCCTGCCTAAATTCCCTAAGGTTTCAGCAGTTAATACCTTGTTCCCTTTATACTAGGGTTTACACCTTGTTAGTTGTTCACTTAATTTACACCCTGTTCACTTTACACTATTGCTTATACCTTGTTCACCTTTTCTCACCTAAGAAAGTGAAGTTGTCCATATAGATCTACTCTCTCTCTCTTCTTCTCTCTCACACACACACACATTCTCTCTCTCTCTTACCTGCCTGTTCACAGCAGTGACCAGTGCACACACACTCACTGACTCAGGGTGTCTGTCCACTCCATCCAGCCAGCCAAGCAGTCATTCAAATGACCAGTGGCTGACCAGTGGCCTACTTATAGGCCTAGACCTAACCACAGGCACTAGGACCCCCCCCCCCCCCTCCTCAGTCACTGTTCTTTCTTGTCTTTCCTTCCTTCAGGCTGTCTTCTTCAGACTGCTGGTGTGTGTTGTGTGTGTGTGTGTGTGTTGTGTGTGTGTGAAGAGGGGTAAGGGTGGGGTGGGGGATGGTAAGTGAGTAACAGCAGAGTAGGCTGGGCATACTCCAATAACAGACAAAGAGGCATGTGTGTGTGTGTGTATGTGGTGTGTGTGTGTGTGTGTGTATGTGTGTGTGTGTGTGTGGTGTGTGTGTGTGTGTGTGATGTGTGTGTGTGTGTGTGTGTGTGTGTGTTAGTGGTGTTGAGAGGAGATGGAGAGAGAGAGAGAGAGAGAGAGAGAGGAGCGAGAGAATGATGTGTGACTGTGTGTGACTGTGTGTGTGGAGAGAATGTGTGATGTGTGTGTTTGTGTGTGTGTGTGTGTGTGTGTGTGTGTGAGTGAGAGAGAGAGAGAGAGAGGAGAGAGAGTGTGAGAGATGAGAGATGAGAGAGAGAGAGAGAGAAGAGAAGAGACGAGAGAGAGGAGAGAAGACAGACAGACAGACGACAGAAGACGACAGAGACTATATGTGACTTGTGTGTGTGACTGTGTGTGTTCAACAGACTCAACTTTACATCACTCTTTGTCCTCAGCCAAAGCTAGCCAGCTAACAGTAGCCCAACACACACAGGGCTGTCTGACTGGTCACTGTTCCAAGCCACTGCACACAGCTACACACTGATACATTCACACAGTTACATACACACTCACAGCTACACACACACACACTCATGGTTACACACACAGACACTTATTTTAATATCACTTAAGAGTGAACAGACATTAAATTGAAGACAACAACAACACAGTCACACAAGACAGTCACACACACACACGCACGCACACAAGAATTTGCCTTGCCTTAACACACACGCGCACGCACACACAAGAATTTGCCTTGCCTTAACACACACATGCACGCACGCACACAAGAATTTGCCTTGCCTTACACACACACACACACGCACGCACGAACACACACAAGAATTTTAGTCATACACAATCATATGGCTTGCAAAAACTGAATAAAATTTATGCACACACACACACGCGTGTACACACACACAGGATTCAGTCTCACACAGAATTTCTCTCTCTCTCTCTTTCTCTCTCTCACACACACACAATACCATCACACTCACACACAAACCAAGTCTTCATTCATCCAAGTCAAAGCAGAAATGAGCCCTTCTTCAAGTCCTCCTAGGCTGGAAGCCTCTTTGACTCAAAGGTGGTTAGTAAAGAGACTCCATGCCCCCCCCCACCCCCTCTACCAACACACACACACAAGCATTCTCCCTCACAAAGACCAAACCTGGTCTCTCTCTCTCATGTCTGGTGCAGGCTGATACACACACACACACAGAGTCAGAAACACACAATCATATGGGTCTTATGGCCTGCAAAAACTGAAATTTATTCACACACACAACACATACACACACTCACACACAGAGTCTCTCTCTCTCTCTCTCTCTCTCACACACACACACACACACACACACAAAATACCATCACACTCACACACAAACCAAGTCTTCATTCATCCAAGTCAAAGCAGAAATGAGCCCTCCTTCTTCAAAGTCCTCCAAGAAGAGGGGAGGAAGCCTCTTTGACTCAAAGGTGGTTAGTAAAGAGACTCCATGCACCCCCCCCCCCACTCTACCAACACACACACAAGCATTCTCCCTCACAAAGACCAAGCCTGGAGGGGGGAGGTGGAGGGGGGGGGGGAGGAGAGTGGTTATTCTCTGGGTGACAGGGTGGGAGTGGGAGGGTGGAGTCTTTTCCATGGTGGCTCTTTTCATCTGGGTTCTCATTCACATGGTCATGTAAAGAGGGGGGGAGGGGGGGAGTGAGAGAGGGGGGGGGTGAGGGGGAGGGAGAGGGAGAGAGAGAGGGGGAGGGAGAGGGAGAGAGAGAGGGAGGGAGGGAAGGAGGGGGGGAGAGAGAGAGGGGGGGGGTGAGGGAGGTGTGGGAATGTGTGAGATGGTAAGGGTGTGTGTGTGTGTGTGTGTGTGTGTGGTGTGTGTGTGTGTGTGTGTGTGTGTGTGTGTGTGTGTTGTGTGTGT
>CM060349.1:5117809-5120309 GCA_030674155.1 Stramonita haemastoma
AACTAGGTTTTGCTACACAACCAAATCGCTGTCCTCGAGTGTCAACGAGGAGGAGGAACAAATCGCGTCTAAATCACGTCTTCAAGTTTACAACTTTACACAGTTTCCATACAAAGTTTCACTCAAGAGTAAAGTTTGAAAATACACCATACTCACAAAAGCACGAAAACTTCCAAACTCTGGAAAATGGAATCACACATAACATACCGACAAAATTCAAAAAAAAAAAAAACACCACACAACCAACCGACCATGATTAACGATCTTCAAAAGTAAACTTTCTAGTTTAAAACGGTTTGTTCGCCCACGCAAAACTTTCAACTTTTCCCAGTGAATTACATTTCCGGAACTCGATACACACACACACACACAAAAAAAAACCTAACAAAAAAACTTCGCTTCACTGACAAATCAATCTCAACTTAGGAGCAGGTTTCTTTGTCCATGGGTTGCACTGATCAAGTTACACTGAAAAGCAAATCACCTGTTAATTAATTACACTAAAGCACACCACACCTACAAACTACCTGCCACAATGTTCACACCACATTTACACACAATATGGAAAAAAAAGGAGAGAGAGAGAGAGAGAGAGAGAGAGAGAGAGAGAGAGAGAGAGAGAGAGAGAGAGAGAGAGAGAGGAGAGAGAGAGAGAGAGAGAGAGACGCCCAAAATAACACACTAAACTATCCCAGAACTGGAAACTTTTCAAACACGTGGATGAAGGAAGCTACTAGCCTACCTGTGTCAGCATCGCAAAGGAAAAACGAGAGGAGAGAGGGGGGAGGGACAGCACACACACACACTGTAAGCCTACCGCCAAAACTGACTAGGCTACTGTAGTCGCCGCCACAGGGACATGTCTTGTCGGTCTGTCTGTCCTCCACCACCACGTGTGTGCGCAAGCAAAGGTAGGCCAGGCCTATGACAGAAGGGGGACAGGACAAGACTGTGGCTAGCTTAGCTAAACTTAGGCAGGCCTGCTACTCCCTGGGTGTTAGCCTAGACAAGACCTATCTATGCTGGGCTAAGACAGACAGACCGACAAAAGGAAAAAAACGACAGCCCAAGTACCCCAAGCCAGTCTGAATACTACACACACACACTCGCGCACCCGCGCGCGCGCACGCACACACACACACATACATACACACTCTTCTTCGGCGCCTTGGTAACCAACACACTGTCACTAAACACAAGCCAGGGAGACCCCAAAGATTGGAGTGGAGAGGAGTGGAGTGGAGGGGGGGTAGGGGGCACCCCCTTATACACACACATTTCTTTTTGTCCCCAAGTGGGGCAGAAGAGCGCTCTCCACCTCCCTTCTTTCTAACAAACCGCGCTCTTCCTCGGGCTCTCTCCCTCTCTCCCAATCCCTGATTTGGGATTAGCTAAGTGAGAAAAGCGCGATGACTAACTATCGAACTACGTAACCCCGCTATTCTGGTCCATACTTCACAACCAGGGGGGAGTTACAGTAGTGACCAAGAAAAGCGGGAGTAGCAGTTACACACGCTTGCCCCAGGCGCTATTCTTAGCCAAAGGACCCCTGCATAATCACTTCAGAGGGAAGGGGAGGAGGAGGAGGAGGAGGGGGGGGGGGCTTCACTTCAAGCCCTGGGTAGCAGTAGTAAGGCGCTTTCTTTTCGAACAATACCCTGACACACACACACTACGGTTCTCTATAGCCCCCTCTACTTACTACAAAATAGCGCGGGTACCTTCTACAATCTCTATTCCTGTCCGCTTTTCTTTTTTACTTCCCAAGAGAACCCACACACTGTGAGAGAGAGAGAGAGAGAGAGAGAGAGGGGGGGGGGGGGGAAAGAGGGGGGAAAGGTGTGCTCAAGAGAGAGGGGGGGGGAGAAAAGAGGGGGGGGGGGAAGGTGTGCTAGAGAGAGAGAGAGAGAGAGAGAGGAGGAAAGGTGTGCTCAAGAGAATAGCTGAGTGTGACAAGGGTTAGGGGCAAAGCCAACGGGCGAATACGTGTGACACACACACACAGAGTCTAGAGGAAAGCAGGACACAGGTAGTTTCTCTCTCTCTCTCTCTCTCTCTCTCAGCAATTTTTGCTTATTCTATTACCCTCTGAATGAAGAAAGTTTACAAAGTTTTCTCTCTCTCTCACACACACACACAGAGTCTAGAGAAGAAGCAAGGCAAGACACAGGTAGTTTCTCCTCTCTCTCTCTCTCTCTCTCACACACACACACACACACAACAGTCTAGATAGGAAGGCAGGACAGAGGCAGCCTCTCTCTCTCTCTCTCTCTCACACACACACACACACACACACACACACAGTCTAGATAGGAAGGCAGGACAGAGGCAGTCTCTCTCTCTCTCTCACACACACACAGTCTAGATAGGAAGGAAGGCGGGACACAGGTTGTGTGTGTGTGTGTGTGTGTGTGTGTGTGTGTGTGTTGTGTGTGTACGTGTGTGTGTGTGTGTGTGTGTGTGTATCTCTCTCTCTCTCACACACACACTCACAGCCCTA
>CM060349.1:5122809-5146718 GCA_030674155.1 Stramonita haemastoma
ACAACCCAGCCCAGAAACCTTAGTTGTTTGACCAGCAAGGTTAATTTAAAGGAACAAACGCATCTGTCTACAACAGTACAGTGAGTGTATCAGTAACAACCTCGGTCCAATGTCAAGTCAGTTCACCCCCCCCCCCCCCCAAAACATCCACACAACAGGCAATGAAGCAGAAAATGTGACGGCTACGCTTCATCGCTTTACGAGCTTGGCCATAAGGCAGAGAGAGAGAGAGGGATAACGGATTTAGCTCCCACTGAACATTATAGGATCGGTGGTCTAGAGGTAACGCGCCTGTCTAGAAAAAGAAAAGTCTGGGTCGGAGTGTGTGCGGAGGTTCAAATCCCGTTTAGAAGAGACCCCGTTTCTACAGACACGTTTTAGTTAAAAAGTTAAAGTCTGTCCCGAGCCATAAGGCTCATCAGGCCGGTGCTTATCCCGGTTTCTGTGGCGTTAAGCGACTGAGAGTCATAGACTCCCCCCTGGATAGGACGCCAGTCTATCACAGGGTTAACCCCCAACACAAGGTTGGTACCCCTTTTACACCTGGGTGGGGTGAGAAAATAGCCGTAAAGTGCCTTTTCCAAGGGCACAACGCCATAGCGGAATAGCTGGGATCGAACCCGCAACCTTTAGATTACGAGTCCAACGCCCTAACCACTCGGCCACAGCGGCGGCACAGACACGTTTTACAACCTGAAATCTGTAAACTCTCAGAGAAAGACCTCCATAAATGTATCCAGCAATTTTTATTTCTAAAAATACATGATTTGGGCCACTTTTGGACCCGTGTCTAACCTTATAAATAAAAATTAAAAATTTTAAATACGCTGAACCATTGAAATACCACAAGCCTTTAGAATAGAAGAAACCAGCAATTTGACAGCAGCACTCTCTGCTAAAAACATTGAATAAAAAAAAAATTAAAATTTTTTTTTAAATATGCCGAACCCTCGAAATACCACAAGCCTTTAGAATAGAAGAAACCAGCAATTTGACAGCAGCAGCACTCTCTGCTAAAAACATTGAATAAAAAATATTTAAAATTTTTTTTTTAATATGCCGAACCCTCGAAATACCACAAGCCTTTAGAATAGAAGAAACCAGCAATTTGACAGCAGCAGCACTCTGCTAAAAACATTCACTTTTCTCCCTCTCCCTGTGTACTCACTCACTCACGGCAGCACAACTGATAATCTGTCCCCTGAAGAGCAGGGTCAATATTGACTGCGCCAGTTAATATACACACAGGCACAACACCACCCTCAAACCAATCACTGTCTCTCTCCGCAAAAGACGACTCGGTGGGGACTGAAAATCAGTTCTGAACTGTTGATTGAATCAGGGGGGCTTCCTACTTGCTTCCACAGTCAGTTGAAAATTTTTTTTTTAACCTCCTTTGGTTTATATAATAGTTCAGTGGGAAATCCTTTTTTAAACAACAGTTCAGGAATATGGGCAACTTGTCTGTAGTGTACCATCTACTGCTTCCCAGGTCTCCTGTAGACTGCTGTAGACTTCAGCTCAAGTTTAGTTCAAACCTCAAAAACACTTTACTGTCTCACAGAGAAATTCAAGCAGGTACAAGCCATAAATTATAACGGTAAACATACATATCACGGAAATAATACCCACAACACAGTAGCCGAACATCAGAACGCCCCCATCAACCATGAAAGCAACCAGAAATCAGCAGTACCAGTAACAACTAGGTAGGTAGAACTACCAGGACCAGGCACATCAGTCAATTCACACTGTACAGTACCATCCACTGCTTCGCTGCCTCCTATAGACTTCACCTCACCTGGAGTTTAGTTCTACCTGAACCAGAGCGCCAGTCAATTCAAACTGTAGTGTACCATGCACTGCTTGGCTGCCTCCTGTAGACTTCACCTCACCTAAGTTTAGATAGTTATACCAGAACCAGACACATCAGTTAATTCACACCTGTAGCATCCACAGTGTCGGTCTCCCTCCTGCAGCTTGCTGCCCCATCAGAAAGGCCGGGACAAGTGCAATACACGCGGCAACGTTCACTGCATTGCTCTCATGCCGGTCCCTCTGACAGTGGCATGGACACAGCCTTCTCCTTGCACACACGTTAAATCCTGTTCTGCTTTTCGTAAGAGTAGGCCATGGTGTGCCGGTGGGAACAGATGACATTTACAAAACTGCATACACACGAGAACTGGATGTAAAAAAAGCACAAGAGTGCTTATTCCATTATCCTCGATATAAAATAATGAGTAAAATATAAAAAAATCCACACACCAGACTGTAAAGACAACTCTCTGCAACCGTGAACAAAGAGTTGAGAACACACAGAATCACCCGACAACGCTCTGCATTCAACCTTGGACAGGCTCACAAAGCTATGTTTTGCTGCACTAGTCACAGTATCATGCAGCCGCCGCATAAAAAAATCTGCAAACAGCAAATCCGCTATATCGGACGGCTGTCCAAAACCGTTGCTTTACAATGATCCGCTATAGCAGACAGCTGTCCTCTGAGACTTAACGTTAAAGCCTGTCCCGAGCTTAAGGCTCATCAGGCCGGTGCTTATCCCGCTTTCTGTGGCGTTAAGCGACCGAGTCATAGACTCCCTCCTGGATAGGACGCCAGTCTATCACAGGGTTAACCCCCAACACAAGGTTGGTACCCCTTTTACACCTGGGTGGGGTGAGAAAATAGCCGTAAAGTGCCTTTTCCAAGGGCACAACGCCATAGCCGAAAGCTGGGATCAAACCCGCAACCTTTAGATTACGAGTCCAACGCCCTAACCACTAGACTACAGCGGCGACTTCTGAGACTTAACCACTTGGCTAAAGGTTGACCTCAGCAAACGACCATTGTTCCACTTAAGACTATTTAAAAAAAAAAAAAAAAAAAATTATGCCATCCAAATCTGCTGTTAACATTATAAAGAGAACATCGCCACATTCTTACTCAAGATTATCTTTTGAATTCATTGACAACTGGGCTGGTCATAAAGTCATCAACCAAACCAAACCAAACCCACTAACCATGAAATAACAGTCCACGCTTTACCAAAAAGAAAAGAAACCTGCTTTTCCTGTGACAGCCACACACACAGACACTCCACACACAAAACACGACACTCACACAGACACACACACATACACCACACACACACGACAGACAGAGACACACTCACACACACACACACACAAATACTTATACACTCTCACACACACACAAACACACCACACACACACACACAAACACAACACAAACACCACACACACAAAAACCCAGAAAAGGACATTCAACATCAACGTTCTTTCTCTAAGGCAAGCCAAGGACACGGCAATAAAATCGATGCACTGACAGCACAGGACTAGAACTGCAACCTTAAACGTCACAGCTCCGAACCCCCGCACACAATGCCTTTCCAGCGAAGATGACAATTAACTGAATGGCACCCGACAGACTCTTAAAACCCTTACACCTTTATTCACAACTTTAACTGCACCTGCACAGTAACGGACAAGGTAAATGTGAAAATAAACCTCCATCCCCCCTTCCCCCACTGACAAGATGGGCCACGAGTTTAGTTTGTTTATCCTTTTATATTGCGGATAATGGAATAAGCAATCTGCTTTTTTTACATCCAGTCCCCGTGTGTATGCAGTTTTGTAAATCTTATCTGTTCCTACCAGCACACGATGGCCTACTCTTGCAAAAAGTGGAACAGGGTTTAACGTGTGTGCAAGATGTTCTGCATGCGCTTGCGCACGGGGCCTCGGTTTATAGTCTCATTCGAAGGACTTTTGGGGGAATGGAGTCATCATTTATATTAACTCTAGAGGAAAAATCATCTCGAACGGGAATCGAACCCGGGTCGTCAAACTGCGAGCACAATGTTCTAACCAGTGGGCTATCCTGTCCCCCTGAGTGGGAAATGGAAGTGGGGTGGATGTCATTACTTAAAAATATTACTGAAGAAATCAGATCAATTTATTTAAACAGAAATAATTTTTTTTTAAACCCAGAAATAACAGCCATAAGGACTACAACAACAACAAAAAACGCAACAGGGAAAGAAGCAGAAGAAAAAACCCATAATAAAAAAAAATCTCTATATAATACTTCAGTTTCACACGCGCTAACCACTCCAATACTTTTCAATCCGATCAAGTAGTGCATGAAAACTAAAGAGAATATGGGGAGGGAAGGAAGGGGTAACCCAAACACAAGAACCTCCTTTATGCTTGGATCATAACAGCCAGCACTGCATTTCATACAACAGCCAGCTATACTATACAATACTATACAATACTACACAATACTGCCTCCTTTCTTCTCCTCTCTCTACAGGTGGTTTCACACTGCATTCAATGCCCAACACAGAAAGAAGAGGGAACACTGCCAAGCACCAAGCAAATCTAAAAATTAAAGCCTAAGTGTGTGTTTTTGGGGAAGAAAATCACCGTAATGATTTGGGAGAGGGGGGGGGGGAGAAGATAGCCTAGTGGTCAGAACATTTCCCTGGAGTTAACAGATAGCCTAGTGGTCAGAACATTTCCCTGGAGTTAACAGATAGCCTAGTGGTCAGAACATTTCCCTGGAGTTAACAGATAGCCTAGTGGTCAGAACATTTCCCTGGAGTTAACAGATAGCCTAGTGGTCAGAACATTTCCCCTGGAGTTAACATCAGTACTAACTCCACTCTCCCCAAAAGTCCTTCAGGTGAGACTAAAAACAGAAAGAAGAGAGACCTTTGCCAATCACTGGCAAATCTAAGCAAAGTTGGGTTTTTTTTGTTTTTTAAAAAATGATAATAAAAACCTCAGCTGTGTGTTTGGGAAGAAAATCACCTGAATGATTTGATCCCCTCAGAAAAGGCGAATTGTCCAATTCAACTATGCTGTGCTTGAACAAGTTAAAGCTCTGATAATTTTTGGTATTTTCCCAACTCATACTTGATTGTAACAAGACTTTTTTGTTTTTTCAACAAACAAGAATTTCAGTGACTTCAGATCCTGAGGATGAGACATGGCAAACCCGGGGTATGGCTGTGGCGGGGAGATTTGAGACGAGCGGCGTGGGAACAGCAGGGATAGGAACACCACAGAAGATGAGGCAGCAAAAAAAAAAAAAAAACACCATCCACCCCCCCCCCCCCCCCCCCCCCCCCCCCCCCCCCCCCCAAAAGACTTTCAGGCCTTTCTCTTCTGTATCTTAGAAAACCACTGGCACAACTTTACCACAAGTGTACAGTCGAAATACTTGTCAGCACATCAACAGTGAACCATGGGCCTCTAAAGGTTGCGGGTTCGATCCCAGCTTTCGGCTATGGCGTCGTGCCCTTGGAAAAGGCACTTTACGGCTATTTTCTCACCCCACCCAGGTGTAAAAGGGGTACCAACCTTGTGTTGGGGGTTAACCCTGCGATAGACTGGCGTCCTATCCAGGGGTGAGTCTGACTCTCAGTCGCTTAACGCCACAGAAACCGGGATAAGCACTGGCCTGATGAGCCTTAGGCTCGGGACAGACTTTTACTTTTTCACATAAAAGTGATATCAGACAAAATAACGGCATTAATGTCATGTAAAGCCTGCAATTCCCAATCCATTACCTAGCCACAACATGAGTTGTCAGCAACACTTCAGTTCCAAGGGGAAAATGTCTTAAAAACAGGAACCAGCCAACAAAGCCAGCATGGCAGCAGAGACCAATGAACTATGTCCTGTCAACTCAATTTTTTTTTTCTTTTTAAAAATCCCCCCCCCCCCACCACCACCGCATTCACGCCAAACTGAAAAGCCTTACCTTTACACACAAAAACCAATACAAAAAAAAAAATAATAATAATAATTTTTTTTTAAAAGCCTTACCTTTCCACACACACACACACAAAATTAAAAAATCGATTAAAAAAATCCTTACCTTCACAGACCCCAAAGCGTGCACACACACACACTGAGAAGACCCCCACTCTCCCTCCACAGGCATTCCACGTCGCCACAGTCATGCTACCAGGGTTCCCCACACCATCCATCTACACCCTCAACACCATTTCTTCTCTCTCTCTGTGTAGTAGCCGTGGTGGTGGTTCTCCTTCTCCCACTAAGGGCTGGGGCCGTCCTGCAAAAGGATTTATACCTGTGAGACAGAAGGCGAGTTGTGTATAGGTTTCAACTTGCCTTTCAACTGGGCACCGTTCCACTGCCTATTCAGAGGGTTATCAGCACAAGTCCACCTGAGTATAAAGCGGCTGATAACGCAGGCTGGGCTGTTTCCTAGCGTTGCTGCTATCTGGTTAGCTGGCTGCTGCTGGTTTTTACATCTACCTGTAAGGATTGGGGTAGGTAGGTCTTCGGCCACCCCCACTACCCCATACAACACCCCCCCTTCTATTTAAACCTGGAGTGTATAGACTAAGTAGGTCTAAAATAACACCCCCTCCCCCACCCCACTCTTCTCCTTTCATCAAAACTTTTCTTAAAGTTCCTGAATCTGTCTACTATGTGCAGTACATTATAAAGTTGTTGGAAATTTTTAAAGTACAGTCTTTTAAAAAATTCAAGATAGATAATAGTTCTAAATTCACAGCCTAGCTTGGCCCAGACCAAAAGTTTTGTCAGGTAATTATGTCAGCTAATTGCAAAGGCCTACACTAAAAAATAAAAAAAATTGAGCCAAAGACATCCTCGCCAGAATCCAAAGCCTTAACCACTACGCCAGGGCCATTGGTCAAGTTTTTGTTAACCTTCTGTCAACACTTCAGTCACAAATTTCAGCAAATACAAGACATTAACAAAACTTTTTTTCTTAAAACAAAGCAAAATCTCCATGAAAAAACAGCTCAAGTTCAAAAGAAAAGGATCTGAACTGAAGTCTTAAAAAAAAAAAAAAATTGTGTGTGTGTAAACTGAAGAGATCACAAAGCATCTAAACCGAGTCTTTTTACCAAATTTTTTTTTTTTTTTTTTTTTTTTTAATGAACTGAACAGTCCACAAAGCAACAAACATAAAGAGTTAAAAAGAGGCCAACCTGTTCCCTAGAACAGAATGATCACAGTCGCAGTCTGGTCATACTCACACATGAAAACCCCCTCGACTTGGGGCCAGTCAGTTAGACCGGGAACAAGACAACCAAACCCTCCCTCCTTTCCTTATCAACAGATCCTTGACGCTACCACAGGTCCCTGATTATCTTTATTGACATTTCCTCCCTCGTACGACAGATACTTAGCTTACAATGTTGCCACTTTGTACAGGTCTGTTGTAGGCAAATCAAAAATCTCCTTCCCTTTGGTTTTCTCCTGTAAATCAGGATGTCTAAAGTGAATTATAGATCCAGCTGTGTGTACATTCGGTTTTTTCGCCTGCTTTTTTTTATGCTAGAAATATAAACCAAAAAAATACCAAAAAAAGGATTGTGAACCGATTTTCTTACACTGACTGACATCACACATTTCTACCATTTCACGGATTTGGTGTTATCTTTCATTACTATCCTACGAGCATGTGTTTGGGTTTTTTGTTGTTGGTTTTTTATCCACGGCCACAAATTGTGGGGTGCTCTCCTTGGGGAGAGCGTGTCACAAGAGCATTTCGCTTCCACCCAAATTGGCCAATTCATTTGCTGCTCTTCTCGGGGACAGCGCATCACAAGAGCATGACGCTTCCACCTAATAATAAAATAAACATGACCAATTCATGCATTCTCTCTTGCCCCAAGAGATAAAATGAGATGGCAAACTGTCTGTCATTGTCAGTCGCCCAAACATCAATGCTCATGTCTGGCTCCTTTACCTCATAGATGACAACTGGATTTCCAGCATCAATCAAAACATAAGCTTTTTATTTTATTTTATTTTATTCTTTTATATCAAAGATAATGGAATAAGCACTCTTGTGCTTTTTTATGTCCAGTCCCCGTGTGTATGGAGTATTGTAAATATCTGTTCCCACCCGCACACGATGCCTTACTCTTATGAAAAGCAGAACAGGATTTAACATGAGCACAAGATGCGTGCATTCACACACGGGGCCTCAGTTTATAGTCTCATCCAAAGGACTTGTGACATATATAGGACTACACACATATGACTATCATTGCACATTTCACACAAATTATGCTATCATATCATATACCACACAATGACAATGATTTAACCTCTCCTTTTTTGGAGTTAGTTGAGGGGAAGGCAAGAAACAGCGAGTGAAAACAAACAGAAGCAAAGGCGTACTTTCAGAATGATCAAGCGCAGGCAGGCACAGATAGAGAGAGAAACACTTGCCCAAACATTACCCCAGAAAAGTCAATATATCTCAAAAGCAGCAAGAACTAATGGCATTTCATGAAACATGTTTCGCAAATAGCTCTGACACCCAGAAACCTGACCTACAAAAAAAAAAAAAAGAGAGAGAGGGGGGGGTATACAACTACCTACCCAGGCCAACCGTCTAGTCGTCTGTACAACCGGCTATAGTCTACCCATTTACCTCCCAAACTTGAATGAATTGTTTTATCGTGGACTTCTGCCTCCCAATCAGCAAAGAGTGGCACTGGGCCCAGTGATAATATTTACGTACAATGCTTGGCCCTCGAACCACTGAGGAGGGACCCAGGACCATTAACTGTACACAAAACACTCCCGAGATAACCTTGTTCAAGTCCCTCCCAATGCACAGTAGAAACGGGAGCCACTGCAGTTTCCCGGAGAGAGAAAGGCACATTTTGAAGAGGTGGCTATCGTGCTTTTTATCTCCGCGCCTATCAGATTTCTAACTCTAGTAGTGCCACACCCCAACTTTCCAAGGCACAAATTAATTAATGATTCGTTTTCAAGCCAACAGGTAAACCTCTCAGAAATTATTTCATTTTAACGACAACCTGAAAGCTCGCCACCCTATTTTCCCTTCCAACAATAGAACAGTGAGTGTGTCACCATGGTCATCAGGTGGTACAGGTAAAGTTAGTTAAAGTTAAAGTCTGTCCCGAGCCTAAGGTTCATCAGGCCGGCGCTTATCCCGGTTTCTGTGGCGTTAAGCGACTGCGAGTCATAGACTCCCCCCTGGATAGGACGCCAGTCTATCGCAGGGTTAACCCCCAACACAAGGTTGGTACCCCTTTTACACCTGGGTGGGGTGAGAAAATACCCGTAAAGTGCCTTTTCCAAAGGCACAATGCCATAGCCGAAAGCTGGGATCGAACCCGCAACCTTTAGATTACGAGTCCAACGCCCTAACCACTAGACTACAGCGGCGGCTGGTAAAGGTAAAGGTGTCCCATAACCTAGGCGGTCGTAGGGGAGCGAGGCATCAGAGACCTCAGCTTCTCTAGGGGCCAGCATACTGAGGGCGGCGCCCATCTCCTCTCCCTCACTGCTTTACCTTCCCTGACCCTCAAGAGGGCAGGTACCCATTTACAGCTGGGGAGACTGTACTGAAGCCAAGGTGCGCAATCGGTCACCCATCTAACTGGTAGCCACGCTCGACGCTGCTTGACATTAGCTGGGGAAAGCTAACACTCTGACCACTGAGCTATCCCGTGTCACTAACGACACAGACAGAATACACCAACACTTTTATAAAATCTTGAATAAGTTTGGATCCAAAAGGCACTGAAAGTAAACAGAAATCAAGATTTTTTTCATTAAAAAAACCCATAGATTTTCTTGTGGGTGATGAAGTCAAATGCAATTTTTTTTTTAAAAACTACTGTGGATAAATTCAGTCTCTTCACCAGGAATATTCAGTAAATAACAAAACACAAACCAAAAAAGGACACCACCACCCTACAGTACTGTATAGAGCCAAGGTACAAAGACGACAGAGCAATGCCACCAACACGCAAGCCCCAGAGTCTGTGACATTTATTTTCCTGCAACATGTTCCAAGTCGCTTCTCCCCTGTTCTGAGCTCCTACCATCTACTATCCTCTTTCCCACGAAACAGCAATGCACAGGGGGGGTTTTGTGGGTTTTTTTTTTTTTTGCAAGGCGCTGTTTTAACGTCACCGTTTTTGGGGGTTTTTTTTGCAACGCGCAGTTTTAACTTTTTCTTCTTCTTTTTTTTGCAACGCGCAGTTTTAACTCTTTTTCTTCTTTTTTTTTTTGCAATGCGCAGTTTTTTTTAACATCGACTTCTCAACCTTGGTCAGACAAAGATTTTGAACTCGCCTTCTTGCTCAGTTTTTTTGTTGTTGGGGTTTTTGTTGTTTTTTGTGGGGGGGGGGGGGGGGGGGGGGGTTCTTGCTCAAGAGATAATTATGGGCAAGAAAAGATCAGGGGGAAGATAAATAACATTTCAATAGTTCGCGTTTTTCTCTTTCTTAAAATCTTATCTTATGCAACCATTCTGACTTCACTTTTATGTCTAGCAGATCAAATTTCAATTCTACCTCAAAATCTTCAATCAGTTTTAACTAGATTTTTCCTACACACACACAAAACCAGAATAAATATACAACTACTTTTGTCTCGCCAAGGAGACAGGACAAAAACAAACAAAAAAAAGTAAACTGGTGTGTTGGCAGTAATCTTCACCATGATCAATTTGCTTATAAATGCACAGCAGACCTGAGAGTCATAACACCCAGATTATAGCTAAACGCATAGCCTTTTATCTTTCGTTTTGTGGTGATTGTGTGTACACTACTCTGCGTATATGGCGAGTGGGGGTGGTGGGGTGGTGAAGAGAAGGCGAAATACGAATGAATAGGTGAGAGTTCTATCAAGGTGAAGGGTAAAAAGACACCCACCAAAAGAAAAATCTATGGTTTCAAATATAAAGGCACTCACCACAAGAAAAATCGTACGGTTTCAAATCTTAAAAAAGACACCCACCAAAAAAGAAAATCTATTTTAAAATCTCGTCTTAAAAAGGAAAAAAAAAAAACTATAAAAAAAAATCTCGTCTTTGATATAACCAAGAGAGGAGCAAACAAAGACAGCATTCGTGCCACAGCCCCGACAGCCCTTCCCAGCATGTTGCTACTACTCCACTTCAAGCCCCAACACGACCAACATGATTCCAGAGCATAGACAATCTCTGCAGGTAGACAGGCACAGAACCATTACATAGCTAAATTACATAGCTGCGCACACGTTAAATCCTGTTCTGCTTTTCGTAACAGTAGGCCATTCCAGATTCCTATCACTGCAGGCAGACAGGCACAGAACCAATACATAGCTGAATTACACAGCTGCGCACACGTTAAATCCTGTTCTGCTTTTCGTAAGAGTAGGCCACTCCAGATAATCTCTGCAGGCAGACAGGCGCAGAACCAATACATAGCTAAATTACATAGCTGCGCACACGTTAAATCCTGTTCTGCTTTTCGTAAGAGTAGGCCACTCCAGATAATCTCTGCAGGCAGACAGGCACAGAACCATTACATAGCTAAATTTCATGGCTACATCTTGCTGAGCACACGTTCAATCCTGTTCTGCTTTTCATAAGAGTAGGCCATTGTATGCTGGTTGGGGAAACATGTTGCTTGTTGCCCACCACTCCGGTTCAAGCCCCAGCACGACCAACATGATTCCAGAGCACTGACAATCTCTGCAGGCAGACAGGCACAGAACCATTACATAGCTAAATTTCATAGCTACATCTTGCTGCGCACACGTTAAATCCTGTTCTGCTTTTCGAAACAGTAGGCCATTCCAGATTCCAAACAATTACTTCAGGAAGGTAGGCACAGAACCATCAAATGCTAAATTTCATAGCTACATCTTGCTGCGCACATGTTAAATCCTGTTCTGCTTTTCATAAGAGTAGGCCATTCCAGATCTCTGCAGGCAGACAGGCACAGAGCCATTACACAGACCTGTGCACCCCCTTACTACTGATTTAAGTATTTTCATGGCAATTTTCAGTATTTTTCACCAAGTTTCAGTATTTTTGTGCGTTGTTCGTGACACATTTTCAACATGAAGCATAAATGTCTTTTTTTTAATTGGGTTTTTGTATCTGTATTTGTTTGCTCATCCCCCAATTTCTTTCCATTGTACAAAAGCTCATAAGCTTTTTCTTTTATCAACTAGCAAATCTGGACAGGTCTGATGACTTCATAAGTGATGTAATATACAGAGCGTAGAGTTGGGAGAGAAAAAAAAAGAGGAAATTAAGCCGGGGTCCAGGGGCCGCTTAGGCCCCGGTGGGGTGCAGGGGCAAAGCCCCGCTGGGGGGCCCAGGGGGGCGAAGCCCCCCGGCCGAAAACGATTTTTCGAATTTTAAAGGCAGTTTGGAGGCCTCTCCAGGCACCATTTTGTGCAATGTGGAGGCAAATGTGTGTGTGTGTGTGTGTGTGTGTGTGTGTGTGTGTGTGTGTGTGAGAGAGAGAGAGAGAGAGAGAGAGAGAGAGAGAGAGAGAGAAGAGAGAGAGAGAGAGAGAGAGAGAGAGAGAGAGAGAGAGAGAGAGAGAGAGAGAGAGAGAGAGAGAGAGAGAGACTCAGACCTTCCATAAAGAACCACCAGAGTATGTCAAACTTGTTTTAAAAAGATCTATTCTGGGTAGCGGTAATATAAGTTTGTGTGTACCACTGATGGTTAATGGAAAACGTGGAGAGAGAGAGAGAGAGAGAGAGAGAGAGAGAGAGAGAGAGAGAGAGAGAGAGAGAGAGAGAGAGAGATCAATACACTCTCTGGTGAAGATTTAAGAAGATCCTATGCCTTTCTCATTTTATTTTTAATCTGATTTCGGTGTGGACTCACCATGACAGTTTGCATGGCCAGAAAACAAGTGCTGTGTATGTGTGTGCTCTACTGCTGTCCAGTACAGCACCAGAGCGGAAGCCGTGTTTGGTACGATATAACTTCAGAGCGAGTCTATGTAACTTCAGAACAAGTCACTTTGCCGTTTTAACCATCAACTGATTTTTCGAAGATGCGAGAAATTTTACTGTTCCATGATTTTCCAAGAAATCAGCGCTTCTATAAATGAAGAGCCCTGGTTTGCTATGTTCCGACCGCATTCCAATTTTTGACACCACTTGCGAATGAAAGTTCAACTTTCACTAGGGAGTAGCCTGATGCGAGAGACTAGGGCAGGTTTCAAACCTTACTCGGCAAAACGAACAGCCAATTTTGCTGCTTATGCATCTATATCCGCAACTGTACCTCTTTTAGCCCCATCCTGGCCTGTTAGCGTCATTTTGCATTCACTCCGCGTCTTTCTTTGCTTATAAGTGTATCAGTTTGGTCGGTTTCTCCGAGAAAGTTTACACCACTTTCCGCCATTTTGTTTTGAAGATACTGTTGTGCGCATGCGTCATCAGGGGAGATAAGTAACTGAACGATAGGGCCTAGTAGACGACGTAACGCGAGATGAACAGCATCGCTGAACGATAGAAGACGACGTTTTCGATTTCCGGATTTTTCGTTGACAAAAATCGGATTTTGATTAATAAAATCGTATTTCCGTATTTTCCAACTTTTTCCGGAACAAATACGGAAAAATACGGAAGGTGCACAGGTCTGCATTACATAGGTAAATTACATAGCTCTACATCTGGCTGCACACACGTAAAATCTTGTTTCACTTTTCTCAAGAGTAGGCCATTGTGTGCCGGTCAGTGGAACAGATGAGATTTACAAAAACTGCGCATACACACGGGGACTGGATGCAAAAAAAAGCACACAAGTCCTTTTATTCCATAATCCTCGACATAAAAGAATAAATAAATAATAAAAATATAAAAATAAATAATAAAATAATAAATTTACAAGCCAACAACAACAGACCACAGACGTACGCGCCCCTACCCCAGGTTCTTCAACACCCAAATCTTTCCACAACGACAACCGAGGAGGAGGAAGGGGAAGGGGGGAAGATTGAGTGTCTGTATGAGCTCCTCGGCACCCTGAAGAGGGGGCTTTTGTGTACCCGGGGTAGCTACCCGTCTTTTGTTCAGCGGCCACATGCCTGTGCCCAACGCCTGCAGTCTACCCGGCAACCCCTGAAAGGAGGACGAGAGACGTGCTGGTTCCAGTCTGGTTTTATTTTATGCCTGCCTGGCTAGGGGGAAAAAACCGTTATGGGACTTTTACTTTCTTCCAACCCCGGGTACCGAGAGGTTGTTTTTTCACACTGAGGGCTCTTTTGTGCGCCAGGCATTTTTATGGGTAGGGGACAGGAAGGCCTGCATAATTCTTCTAAGTTTGGTTCAAAGACTTGAGGCGTAACTGGCTTTAACTTAAGTTTGGTCTGTTTGCCTGCAGGTGTTTTATTTCACTAGTTGTAATCAATACTATATGAGTGATATTCGGGCAAACTTTTTGAGGTTTATTTCATGCAAGAATTATTCTGAAAGTTTGGTTCAAAGACTTGGGGACTCAAACGCAACTGGCTCTAACTAAAGTTTGGTCTTCCTGCTTGTGTTTTATATCAGTTGTAATCAGTACTATACGTGTGATATTGGGGCAAACTTTTTTTCATGCAAGAATTATTCTAAAAGTTTGGTTTAAACCCTGCATAATTCTCCTAGTCTGGTTCAAAGACTTGGGGACTCGAACTTTTGGGGCTATTTCATGCAAGAATGATTCTGAAAGTTCCATGCATGGTGGCCCCTCTCCTTTTTCTTGCAGGGTAGTAGACTGCTAATAGGGGAAAAACTGGAGCGGGTCTAAAGAAAAGTCTTTTTCATTTTCAATGTCTATACTCTTGTTTGCTTAATTGATTAATAATAATTACAGGTTTCTCCAATCCACATGCTTCGTATCAAAGCTGCCGCGATATCATTAACATTACAAACTTACCAATAACTAGTAACCAAAAATAAATTTAACACTCCTGACCTAAAAACACAAAAACCCCACTCCTGATCTCTATGCTAACTGTAGAGTGCTAAAAACTGCACATGCACAGATCTATAAAAAGTTATGGCTACCTATCCCACAGTAAAAAAAACTTTGCATGCATTTCAAAACAAGTTATGACAATAACTGCTTTCTTTAACTATACGTTTATGTTAAGTTTCACAGCAATAGATTGTGGGTGTGTGGGTGTATGTGTGTCCATGTGTGTTTATTTTATTTATTTTTATATCAAGGATAGTGTGTGTGTGTGTGTGTGTGTGTGTGTGTGACTGTGTGTAGTGTGTGTAGAGTATGTGTGTGTGTGACTGTGTGTAGTGTGTGTAGAGTATGTGTGTGTGTGTGTGTGGAGAGACTCAAGAGTGTGCGTGTGTGTCCATGTGTGAGTTTATTATTTATGTCTTCTTTAATATCGAGGATAATGGATGTGCGTGTGTGTAGCGTAGTGTGTGTTTGGTTTGTGTATTTGTGTGAGTGTGTGTGTGCGTGCATGTGCATATGTGTGAATGTGCATGTCCATCACTTTGTGTGAGAGGACACATCTGTATAATCCAGCTATCCCAGTTTTCCTTTAAGCCCACCCCCCCACATTTTTGCCCTTGTAAATGTGAGACAATTTTGACCTACAGTAAGTTTCTGTACTACCTACTGTCTACATGACATTGGCAATTAAGTCCGACCACATCAGATCAGTGTCAAGTAATTGAAGTATTGACAACATGCACAGCAGCCAACGGTTCACAATCCCCAAAACAAAATTTTGTGTTGGGAGATGGGGGGGGGGAGGGGGGGGGGTTTTAACAGACAAGGGTTAAGAAGGGGGACTTTTACTCCAGTCCCCCTCCCTTGAAAAAAAGCGGAGCCCCCTGAAGCTTTAAGATGGGACATGGAGGCTGAAACTGATGAAACTTCGTTTACAAGCCCATGTGAAAATTTATGCCATAAATTGAAAGGGGATCACTTGTAAAGCCTAAAAATCAAAGAATTACTCAGTTTTGTGCACTGGGGCCATGGAATCAATCCTATATGGCCACCAAAACTAAACGTTTCTAACTCCTAAACCCTTTTATTTTTAACAAGTAGAAATAATACTAGAAGTAACCCGTTTCTACAGACATATTTATCACCGGAATTCTTTAAATTCACACAGAGAGAACTCCATAAAAGTATCCAGCAATTTTTTATTCTAAAAACAGGATTTGGGGCACTTTTGGACCAGTGTCTAATCTTAAGCATTTTTTTTTTTAATGGTTTAACTATAAAGAGCAAAATTTCCAACCCTGACAAGCTGATGTCATCAGGACAGAACAGTGTGTACTGTGCTGTGAATCAAAAAGGGCTGTAGGTAAAAAAAAAAAAAATTAATAAAAAAAATAAGGGATGTAGGTTAAGACCACAAGTTTAATGACCACTTACCCTGTCTGCTTTGATGAAGTAAAAAAAATCAGTTGATAAAATCATTTAAATTAACTCTGCTTTTGGTCAGCTTCAGCTTTGTCTCCTGCAGTAGCAGTTTGCCCTCCATACTTACCCAGGCTTTGCACTCTATAGAGCCTAGAGCACAACTCCATGTCTTCCGAGATTAACAATATCAGATGCCAATCTATCTGTATCTATCCCTCAGTCTGGCGACTGTGGGGGCACCCTGAAGACTTGACAACCAGTTCCCTCCATTTCTCTCTCTGTTCTGCCTTTCTCAAAGTTTTGTTCAGTTCTAGGCCTGTCCATTCGCTGGTGATGTCCTCCCATCTCTTCTTTGGTCTGCCTCTTTTTCTTCCTCCTTGGACAGTGTCTTGCAGTATTGTTTTTGCAGTCCAAAGATCTTGTTACATACCCGTACCATGTAAGTTAAAATTAAAGTTTAACAGCTGCCTACTGAAGTAAATTGCTCTGAACATGAATAGGACCACATGGTGGGAAGTAAGCCTCCCCCCCCCCCCCCCCAAAAAAAAAAAATCAAAAGACCAAATAAGAGATATTGTATGTTCAAGCCTGTACATGTTATGAAACATACATAACACAACTTTGAGAAAGGCAGAACAGAGGAATGGAGGGAACTGGTTAAGTCTTCAGGAGTGTCCCCAGACTAAGGGATAAATAGACAAATCTGCTTCAAAACACTTGTCTGTCACACAGGCCCTTGAGTGATTTCCAGACATGTATGCATGCAAACAAGCAATGAAGCAGGCTCATGAGTATGTGCACACATATTCTGTAAAGTTACTCACTATTCCAGTTGTGTTTGGGATTTTTTATTTTAACCCTTATCCCCTGCTGTGCCCATTAGTGCCCCTTTATAACGTAACCCTGTGCGCCCTCAGTTTTTTGTGTATTGACTATTGAAAGATGTAAAAATTACTTCCCTTTGACACAAGTTTCACAGTGAATAAACTGTGTGACCCCAGGGGTATAAGGGTTAACTGAGGCTGCTTTTCTCATAGTAATTCATCTCATGATCGCTTCATCAAAACCAAGTATCACTCACACAACAACTCCAGATGAACTGTGAAACACTTTCAACATAAAGCTTCTCTTTGTACCATTTTTGTTTCACTTAATGATTGTTTCTGTCTGCCCTTATCTTTGCAAAAAGCCTCTAGAAGTGCAGGCAGAACTTAAAAATGCATACATTCTGGACAAAAATATGGCCAGAGTTTTTCTCATTTAAACACACACACACAATAGTGGTGTGTCATCTTTTATGTCCATTGCAGTTTTGTGAGATACATTTTTGCTTTTATATACGGCAAAGAAAATGCAGATCTATCTTCCACACTTCCTCCAAAAGCAAATCAAAGCATTTACAGTTTTCTCTAATCTTCACTTAAATGAAACATACCACCATCACCATCAAAATCTTTGTTTTGCAGCTTTTAAGGCATTTTAAGGTTTTACCCATCAAAATATCTAGGTCTATACACTGATTCTATAGGCCTATGGCCTGCTACCGACCTATCATTCCAGATTGCTCGTGGATCCGAGGTGTTCACACATGCCATGGTGTAATTAAAATAAACGATTTTATCATTTACTGCAGGCCACAAACATAATTTCGCAAACTCTGAATACAATTCTAAGAATAAACTTTTATGAAACTATACGAAAGACCAAGACGATAACGGAAAATGCTATGCATACTCAGAAGCAGCGTTAGTAGCGACCGGAGCTGCTTCTTGTTCATTGTCCCTGTCAACTCCAGCAGACATCCTTGACAATTTTTGACCGACCCCGAATCGTCGCGAAGAAATCGCTTTCATCTTTTTCTTAGCTTAAGTCACTATACTTAACTAAGCATGCCCAAACCAGAAAAACTCATGCGAATAGAAAATAATTCTTTCACTAGGTTTTAGTTCTACCGACCGAAATACACTTAAAACAAATGATTAAAAATTCTACAGTACGAAACTTTTTAGGACACCTGTGTTGTGCGAGCCGTCTGCGTCGGTAAACGGGTCACGCTCGTACCCCCGTAAAATAAACGGTTCGATTCACCCAACAGGACATCAAAATGTCAATCTAAAAGATTGCTATGATTAAAAGACTGTGTCCAACATATTTCCAATCAACTTAAAATGGAGTAAAATATTTGCATAGTAACTTTCTCATACAAACCTGTGTGAAGTTGACTTTCCCGCGAAGTTTCTCTAACCTCGCAATGGCGGCGCCAGCATGTGGTGAAATGTGTCCCATGATGCACCGGGGTTCTTTCATGAATTCATTTCACAGTGTCTCCAAGCTGGGGCGCGATATGCAACAAACTTGCCTTCACACAGAATCCGAGTGGGAACTTGGCCCTGTGAAAAGTAAGACTACGGAAGACAAGATGACCAGTTTGGGGTTAATCTTTTTATCCACATCAAGCAAACTCAATTTGCTAGTAGCCTGTCCTGTTTTTGTTTTTTTTGCCTTGTATTTGCCTGTAGGCTAAGGAGTTTCATATGGGGTAGAGCAGGTTATTTTTGTTGCTTTTGGTGTTCATTCTTCTTCCATCCTTTATTGTTTGCGTTTTATCCTTTTTTTTTCCCTTCTTATTTTAATTTATCTCAATTTTGCCTTTCTCATTCATTCATTCATTTATTCACTCACTCATTCATACATCATTCATTTATTCAGCTTCCCGTTGTTTATTAATTTACTATTTATAGAAAAAAAATTATAAACATAAAATGATGAAATTTTTTTTTTTTTAATTCTCTTCATTCTTGTTCTGACTATTTCCGGATTTGATTCAAAGAACTTTGAGCCTTCTGCTATGAGTTGGTTGCTAATTTGTTGTTTATTGTGTGTTTTTTTGTTGGTTTTTTTTTTGTTTCTTTTCTTCTCCTCTTCATCTGTTTGCTTCCTTTCCTTTAAAACTTTGAAATTCTGATTGTGTGTATATGTTTTCTTGTTTGTTTGTGTGAATGGGTTTTTTGTTTTCTTGTTTGTTTGTTGTTGTTGTTGTTTAGTTCAAAAATGTAGGGCCTATCAAGCGAAGCATGCAGATAAGTATGTTCACACACAGAGACACACACACGCACGCGCACGGCAGGCGCGCACGCAAACACACACACAGAGACACGCACGCACGCACACACACACACACGCGCGCGCGCGCACACACACACACAACACACACACACACACACACACACACACACACACACACACACACACACACACACACACACACACACACGATGCAAACAAATATGAAGAACAAGTGCTGAAGTTAAATCGCAGTGCATTGTATTGTATGGGGTTGTGCACTAAACTCAGGCTGATCCTCTCAAGAGGCGTGCTTTGCCAACAAGAACAATGTCTTTTTTTTCTTCACGATGTATTTTTTTCTTTTTTGTTCTTTTTTTGTTCTTTTTGTCCAAAAGAAAAACACAAGAACAATGTCACCTGTCTACCGTTGGCTGCCGCTCTTTCTCTATTTTCTGGTCCATCGACCTTTCTTAAAATTATTTTTATTTATTTATTTATTTTGGTCCATCGATCTGAAATGACCTCCCTCTCTCCCTTCGGCAAAAGCCTACTTACTACACTTTTGAATCCAACCTTACGACACACTTATTTCAAACCTAATATTTTCGCCTTCTTTTTCTATCACCTTTCATTAACATCTGAAATCCCCTGCCAAAGTGAATAACCTTTATAAGTGTGTGTGTGTGTGTGTGTGTGTGTGTGTGTGTGTGTGTGTGTGTGTGTGTGTGTGTGTGTGTGTGTGTTGTGTGTGTGTGTGTGTGTGTGTGTGTGTGTGTGTGTGTGTGTGTGTGTGCGTGTGTGTTTGTGTTCATTCGAATTTGCTAAAACTATTAATTGTTATTGATTGCTTGTGTGTTGTGTAGGTCGAATGCAAGCGCTTTGAATCGTTCTTGCAAGAGAAAGCACAATAATAATTTCATTTTTTTTTTCGTTTAGTTTCTTTCTTTTTAAATCTCAGTTTGTGTGTGTTTTTGTGTTCCTTAGAGAACAGCCTTTTTTTTCAACAAAATTTTACCAAGGAAAACTCTTCTGATGCCATGGATTCTTTTACATGCACTAAAAAGACTAACACCCAGACCACCACGCAAGGTCTTGTGAATGAGAGAGAAGTTCTGGTTCAAATGAAACACCTACAGACCAAGCTGTACGGCCCACGAGTGGAGCTGGAAGGGACATTATGTCATTATTTTTCCCAGACACATCTGACGGTGTAAAGGGAGCGAGAGAAGAAGAAGAAGAATGCAAAGAAGAAGAATGCAAAGAAGAAGAAGAAGAAGAAGAAGAAGAAGAAGAAGAAGAAGAAGAAGAAGAAGAAGAAGAAGAAGAAGAAGAAGAAGAAGAAGAAGAAGAAGAAGAAGAAAAAATGCAAAGAAGAAGAATGCAAAGAAGAAGAAGAATGCAAAGAAGAAGAAGAATGCAAAGAAGAAGAAGAATGCAAAGAAGAAGAAGAATGCAAAGAAGAAGAAAGCAAAGAAGAAGAAGAAGAAGAAGAAGAAGAAGAAGAAGAAGAAGAAGAAGAAGAAGAAGAAGAAGAAGAAGAAGAAGAAGAAGAAGAAGAAGAAGAAGAACGCAAAGAGGAAGAAGAAGAAGAAGAACGCAAAGAGGAATGGAAAGAAGAAGAAGAAGAAGAAGAAGAAGAAGAAGAAGAAAGAAGAAGAAAAGAAGAAGAAGAAGAAAGAAGAAGAAGAAGAAGAAGAAGAAGAAGAAGCAAAGAGAAGAAAGAAGAAGAAGAAAGAGAATGCAAAGAAGAAGAAGAAGAAGAATGAAGAAGAAGAAGAAGAAGAAGAAGAGAGAAGAAGAAGAAGAAGAAGAATGCAAAGAAGAAGAAGAAGAAGAAGCAAAGAGAGAATGCAAAGAAGAAGAAGAAGAAGAAGAAAGAAGAAGAATGCAAAGAAGAAGAAGAAGAAGAAGAAGAAGAAGAAGAAGAAAAGAAGAAGAAGAAGAAAGAAGAAGAAGAAGAAGAAGAAGGAAGAAGAAGAAAGAAGAAAGAAGAAGGAATGAAGAAGAGAAAGAGAAGAAAGAAGAAAGAAGAGAAGAAGAAGAAGAAGAAGAAGAAGAGAGAAGAAGAAGAAGAAGAAGAAGAAAGAAGAAGAAGAAGAAGAATGCAAGAAGAAGAAGACATGAAGTGGTATAAAAAAATATATATATATATAAAAAAGCCAAAAATCCGCGTTCGAGGAGGGAGTGGTTTGAACCCTGTTTGTGACCCCAACTTTTTCCCCATTCGCTAGACCACGAGGAGTGGTCTTAGGTCTTTCTAGGTCTTTTGGGTGAGATGATTAACTGAGGGTTTGTGTGTAACACGCATTTAGTTAAAGTCTGTCCCGAGCCTAAGGCTCATCAGGCCGGTGCTTATCCCGGTTTCTGTGGCGTTAAGCGACTGAGAGTCATAGACTCCCCCCTGGATAGGACGCCAGTCTATCGCAGGGTTAACCCCCAACACAAGGTTGGTACCCCTTTTACACCTGGGTGGGGTGAGAAAATAGCCGTAAAGTGCCTTTTCCAAGGGCACAACGCCATAGCGGAAAGCTGGGATCGAACCCGCAACCTTTAGATTACGAGTCCAACGCCCTAACCACTAGACTACAGCGGCGGCTGTAACACGCATTTGGTGCACACATAAAGAGCTCCAAGCAACAAGAAAGCCGTCTCTGGTAAAAATTCTGTAGAAAAATAGCAGCTCTGAAAGGCAAACAAAATCAATACAGTTGCAGACAGGAAAAAGAAAAAATAATGGGTGGCGCTGCTCTTGTGGCGACGCGCTATCCCAAGGGATGGGGGAGGGGGGGGGGAGAGCAGCCCGAATTTCACACAAAGAACTCTGCTGTGACTGAAAGTGGTACACAAGACAATACGATACAATACAATACGATACAATACGATAAAATACGATACAAAACAATACGATACAATACAATACAATACAATACAACAGAATACAATACACAATACAACAGCACAAAAATACAACACAGAACACAATACAATACAATACAATACAATACAATACAATATACACACACAACACATTATTATTATTATTATTATTATTATTATTATTATTATTATTACTACTACTACTACTACTGCTATCACCATCATTATTATTACTACTACTACTACAACTACTATACTACTACTACTACTACTATTATTATTATTATTATTATTATTATTATTATTATTATTATTATTATTATTATTAGAGTCCTGATATAGGTGCATGCTGCAGCTTGCTTGATGCAAGGTTGGCACAGAGCGGGCATAACCAAGGGAAAAAACTCTATTTTCCGCAATTATTTTATGCAGCAATGTTCTTATCTACCGTTATACTGGAAGTGAGGGAGGGAAACTTGTAATAGGCTACCCTACACAGCACACAAACACAACACCACTCAGTCAAGAGTGCTATTATTATTATATATGGGGGGACGGATAGCCTAGTGGTCAGAACATTGCGCTGGCAATTTGACGACCCGGGTTCGAGTCCGGTCGAGGAAATTTTTCTCCTGGAGTTAACATCAGTGCTGACTCCACTCTCCCCAATAGTCTTTCGGATGAGACTGTAAACCGAGGCCCCGTGTGCGAACGCACGCAGAACATCTTGCGCACACGTTAAATCCTGTTCCGCTTTTCTTAAGAGTAGGCCATTGAGTGCCGGTGGGAACAGATGACAATATTTACACAACTGCATACACACGGGGACTGGATAAAAAAAAAAAGCACATGAGTGCTTATCCCATTATCCTCGATATAAAAGAATAAATCAAATCAAACCAAATAAAATATATGTAGCCACCCTTTCCTTTTACCTAGTCCATGTGTGGTCAGCTAACCCCCCCCCCCCCCCCCCCCCCCCCCCCACCTAAGCTGGGATGGGATGGATTAATTAGCAGCTGAGTGGAGCTGAAAGTGGGGGAAACTGACAGCTGTGACTATACTACGGAATGCCACCCTGAACGTATTTTCTGGAGGCTTATGGCGCATAACAATAATGATGACAATAATGTTGATGGTCTATTTGAATCTGTCTTTTTTATTTATCTTAAGATTTAAATTTTTTTTTTTACTGGGCTTCTTTCAGGAAATTGTTTATCAACTCTTAAAATTGCAGTTGTTGTTGTTGTTGTTGTTGTTTCCCCAGCTTAAACACTCTCGGGGTCACCCAGAATGTGCACTCTGACATACTCATACCACCTGGAAATCACTGCGAGATAAAAAGTACACTGAAGGAGAAGTTTGCGTGTATGACTATTTTCAAGTACCTCGCCATATAAAATAGGCAGCCATACTCCGACTTCAGAGTCCCATAACCTGTGTGGTCGTAGGGGAGCGAGGCATCAGAGACCTCAGCTTCTCTAGGGGCCAGCATATTGAGGGCGGCGCCCATCTCCTCTCCCTCTCTGCCTTACCTTTCCTAACCCTAAAGAGGGCAGGTACCCATTTATGGCTGGGGCTTATTCATTATCCTCGAAATGAAAGAATTTGACTTGACTTGACTCAGTCCGCCTATTGCGCCAACTATAGCAGCAAAACCACTCTAGTCCACACTTTAAAAAAAAAATCTTGTTTTGTTTGTTTTGTTTTTTCTGATTCAGGACAAATCTTCCTTCCTCCTGACTTTTCCTGACTTATAAGCAGCCTTTGAC
>CM060349.1:5146818-5161818 GCA_030674155.1 Stramonita haemastoma
AAAGTTAAAGTCTGTCCCGAGCCTAAGGCTCATCAGGCCGGTGCTTATCCCGGTTTCTGTGGCGTTAAGCGACTGAGAGTCATAGACTCCCCCTGGATAGGACGCCAGTCTATCACAGGGTTAACCCCCAACACAAGGTTGGTACCCCTTTTACACCTGGGTGGGGTGAGAAAATAGCCGTAAAGTGCCTTTTCCAAGGGCACAACGCCATAGCGGAATAGCTGGGATCGAACCGCAACCTTTAGATTACGAGTCCAACGCCCTAACCACTCGGCCACAGCGGCGGCACAGACACGTTTTACAACCTGAAATCTTTAAACTCTCAGAGGAAGACCTCCATAAATGTATCCAGCAATTTTTCATACTAAAAATACATGATTTGGGCCAATTTTGGACCCGTGTCTAACCTTATAAATGCTAATAAATAAAAATTTAAAAATTTTAAATACGCTGAACCATTGAAATACCACAAGCCTTTAGAATAGAAACCAGCAATTTGACAGCAGCACTCTGCTAAAAACATTGAATAAAAAAAATATTAAATTTTTTTTTTTTTAAATATGCCGAACCCTCGAAATACCACAAGCCTTTAGAATAGAAGAACCAGCAATTTTGACAGCAGCACTCTGCTAAAAAACATTCACTTTTCTCCCTCTCCCTGTGTACTCACTCACTCACTCACTCACGGCAGCACAACTGATAATCTGTCCCTGAAGAGCAGGGTCAATATTGACTGCGCCAGTTAATATACACACAGGCACAACACCACCCTCAAACCAATCACTGTCTCTGTGCAAAAGACGACTCGGTGGGGACTGAAAATCAGTTCTGAACTGTTGATTGAATCAGGGGGGCTTCCTACTTGCTTCCACAGTCAGTTGAAAATATTTTTTTTAACCTCCTGGGTTAATTTTTTTTTTACCTCCTTTGGTTTATATAATAGTTCAGTGGGAAATCCTTTTTTAAACAACAGTTCAGGAATAATTATATGGGCAACTTGTCTGTAGTGTACCATCTACTGCTTCCCAGGTCTCCTGTAGACTGCTGTAGACTTCAGCTCAAGTTTAGTTCAAACCTCAAAAACACTTTACTGTCTCACAGAGAAATTCAAGCAGGTACAAGCCATAAATTATAACGGTAAACATACATATCACGTAAATAATACCCACAACACAGTAGCCGAATATCAGAACGCCCCCATCAACAATGAGAGCAACCAGAAATCAGCAGTACCAGTAACAACCAGGTAGGTAGAACTACCAGGACCAGGCACATCAGTCAATTCACACTGTAGAGTACCATCTACTGCTTTGCTGGTCTCCTGTAAACTGCTGTAGACTTCACCTCACCTCATCTCGAGTTTAGAACTACCAGGCACGTCAGTCAAATCACACTATAGCATCCATGGTGTTGTTGGTCTCCCTCCTGTATGCAGCTTGCTGCCCATCAGAAAGGCCGGGACAAGTGCAATACACGCGGCAACGTTCACTGCATTGCTCTCATGCCGGTCCCTCTGACAGTGGCATGGACACAGCCTTCTCCTTGCACACACGTTAAATCCTGTTCCGCTTTTCGTAAGAGTAGGCCATGGTGTGCCGGTGGGAACAGATGACATTTACAAAACTGCATACACACGAAGACTGGATGTAAAAAAAAAGCACAAGAGTGCTTATTCCATTATCCTCGATATAAAACAATGAGTAAAATATTAAAAAATCCACACACCAGACTGTAAAGACAACTCTCTGCAACTGTGAACAAAAGAGTTTGGAACACACAGAATCACCCGACAACGCTCGGGATTTGACCATGAACAGGCTCACAAAGCTACGTTTTGCTGCACTAGTCATAGTATCATGCAGCCGCCGCATGAAAAATCTGCAAACAGCAAATCCACTATATCGGACGGCTGTCCAAAACTGTTGCTTTACAGTGATCCGCTATAGCGGACGGCCGTCCTCTGAGACTTAACGTTAAAGTCTGTCCCAAGCTTAAGGCTCATCAGGCCGGTGCTTATCCCGGTTTCTGTGGCGTTAAGCGACTGAGAGTCATAGACTCCCCCTGGATAGGACGCCAGTCTATCACAGGGTTAACCCCAACACAAGGTTGGTACCCCTTTTACACCTGGGTGGGGTGAGAAAATAGCCGTAAAGTGCCTTTTCCAAGGGCACAACGCCATAGCCGAAAGCTGGGATCAAACCCGCAACCTTTAGATTACGAGTCCAACGCCCTAACCACTAGACTACAGCGGCGGCTTCTGAGACTTAACCACTTGGCTAAAGGTTGACCTCAGCAAAAGACCATTGTTACACTAAGACTTAAAAAAAAATCATTTTATGCTGTCCAAATCTGCCTTTAACATTATAAAGAGAACATCGCCACGTTCTTACTCAGATGAAATCTTTTGAATTCATTGACAACTGGGCTGGTCATAAAGTCATCAACCAAACCAAACCAAACCCACTAACCATGAAATAACGGTCCACACTTTACCAAAAAGAAAAGAAACCCGCTTTTCCTGTGACAGCCACACACACACACACTCCACACACACAAACATGACACACACACAGACACACATACACCACACACGACAGACACACACAAATACACTCACACACACACAAACACCCTCACACACACACAAACACACCACACACACACAAACACCACACACCACAAACACACACTCTCACACACACACACAAACACCACACACCACAAACACTGTCACACACACACAAACACACCACACACACACACACACAAACACAATACAAACACCACACACACACACAACCAGAAAAGGACATTCAACATCAACGTTCTTTCTCTAAGGCAAGCCAAGGACACAGCAATAAAATCGATGCACTGACAGCACAGGACTAGAACTGCAACCTTAAACGTCACAGCTACGAACCCCGCACACAATGCCTTTCCAGCGAAGATGACAATTAACTGAATGGCACCCGACAGACTCTTAAAACCCTTACACCTTTATTCACAACTTTAACTGCACCTGCACAGTAACGGACAAAGTAAATGTGAAAATAAACCTCCATCGCCCCCCCTCCCCCCCCAAACTGACAAGATGGGCCAAGAGTTAGTTTATTTATCCTTTTATATTGAGGATAATGGAATAAGCACTTATGTGCTTTTTTACATCCAGTCCCCATGTGTAAGCAGTTTTGTAAATCTTATCTGTTCCTACCAGCACACGATGGCCTACTCTTACAAAAAGCGAAACGGGATTTAACATGTGCGCAAGATGTTCTGCATGCGCTTGTGCACGGGGCCTCGGTTTATAGTCTCATCCGAAGGACTTTTGGGGGAGGGTGGAGTCAGCACTGATGTTAACTCCAGGGGAAAAATCCTCTCAAACGGGAATCGAACCTGGGTCGTCAAATTGCCAGCACAATGGTCTGCCCACTAGGCTATCCCGTCCCCTGAGTGGGAAATGGAGTGGGGTGGATGTCATTACTTAAGAATAATACTGAAGAAATCAGATCAATTTATTTTAACAGAAATAATATATTTTTTAACCCAGAAATAACAGCCATAAGTACTACAACAAAAAAGCACCGAGGGAAAGAAGCAGAAGAAAAAACCATAATAAAAAAAAATCTCTATATAATACTTCAGTTTCACGCGTGCTAACCACTCCAATACTTTTCAATCCGATCAAGTAGTGCATGAAAACTAAAGAGAATACGGGGAGGGGGAGGAAGGGGTAACCCAAACACAAGAACCTCCTTTATGCACAGATTATGAGAGCCAGCACTGCATTTCATACAACAGCCAGCTATACTACACAATACTACACAATACTGCCTCCTTTCTTCTCCTCTCTCTAGAGGCTCCATACTGCATTCAATGCCCAACACAGAAAGAAGAAAGAACACTGCCAAGCACCAATCACTGGCAAATCTAAACATTTTTTTTTTTTTTTTTTTTTAAAATGCCTGAGCGGTTTGTTTGGGGAAGAAAATCACCTGAATGATTCGATCCCCTCAAAAAAGGCGAATTGTCCAATTCAACTATGCTGTGCTTGAACAAGTTAAAGCTCTGATAATTTTGGTACTTTCCCAACTCATACTTGATTGTAACAAGACTTTTTTTTGTTTTTTCAACAAACAAGACTTTCAGTGACTTCAGATCCTGAGGATGAGACATGGCAAACCCGGGGCATGGCTGTGGCGGGGAGATTGAGACGAGTGGCATGGGAACAGAAGATGAGGCAGCAAAAAAAAAAAAAAAAATGCAAACACCCCCCCCCCAAAAGACTTTCAGGCCTTTCTTTTCTGTATCTTAGAAAACCACTGGCACAACTTCACCACAAGTGTACAGTCGAAATACTTGTCAGCACATCAACAGTGAACCATGGGCCTCTAAAGGTTGCGGGTTCGATCCCAGCTTTTGGCTATGGCGTTGTGCCCTTGGAAAAGGCACTTTACGGCTATTTTCTCACCCCACCCAGGTGTAAAAGGGGTACCAACCTTGTGTTGGGGGTTAACCCTGCGATAGACTGGCGTCCTATCCAGGGGGGAGTCTGACTCTCAGTCGCTTAACACCACAGAAACCGGGATAAGCACTGGCCTGATGAGCCTTAGGCTCGGGACAGACTTTTACTTTTTCACATAAAAGTGATATCAGACAAAATAACGGCATTAATGTCATGTAAAGCCTGCAATTCCCAATCCATTACCTAGCCACAACATAAGTTGTCAGCAACACTTCAGTTCCAAGGGGAAAATGTCTTAAAAACAGGAACCAGCCAACAAAGCCAGCATGGCAGCAGAGACCAGTGAACTATGTCCTGTCAACTCAATCTTTTTTTTTTCTTTTTAAAAATCCCCCCCCCTCCCCCCCCCCCCCCCACCACATTCACGCCAAACTGAAAAGCCTTACCTTTACACACACAAAAACCAATACAAAAAAAAAAAAAAAAAAAAAAAATTTTTTAAAGCCTTACCTTTCCACACACACAAAATTAAAAAATCGATTAAAAAAAATCCTTACCTTCACAGACCCCAAAGCGTGCACACACACACACAGAGAAGACCCCACTCTCTCTCTCCACAGGCATTCCACGTCACCACAGTCGCGCTACCAGGGTTCCCCACACCATCCATCTACACCCTCAACACCATTTCTTCTCTCTCTCTGTAGTAGCCGTGGTGGTGGTTCTCCTTCTCCCACTAAGGGCTGGGGCCGTCCTGCAAAAGGATTTATACCTGTGAGACAGAAGGCGAGTTGTGTATAGGTTTCAACTTGCCTTTCAACTGGGCACCGTTCCACACCCTATTCAGAGGGTTATCAGCACAAGTCCGCCTGAGTATAAAGCGGCTGATAACGCGGGCTGGGCTGTTTCCTAGCGTTGCTGCTATCTGGTTAGCTGGCTGCTGCTGGTTTTTACATCTACCTGCAAGGACTGGGGTAGGTCTTCGGCCACCCCACTACCTCATACAACACCCCCCTTCTATTTAAACCTGGAGTGTATAGACTAAGTAGGTCTAAAATAACACCCCTCCCCCACCCCATTCTCCTTTCATCAAAACTTTTCCCCTGAAGTTACTGAATCTGTCTACTGTGTGCAGTATATAATGAAGCGGTTTGAAATTTGAAAAGTACAGATTAAAAAAAATCATAGATAATAGTTCGATTCACAGCCTAGCTTTTGGCCCAGGTCAAAAGCTGTGTCAGGTATTTATGTCAGGTAATTGCAAAGACCTACGCAAAAAAAAAAAAGAAAAAAAAAGGGGGGGGGGGGATTTGAGCCAAAGACATCCTCGCCAGAATCCAAAGCCTTAACCACTACGCCAGGGCCACTGGTCAAGTTTTTGTTAACCTTCCGTCGACACTTTACTCACAAATTTCAGCAAATACAAGACATTAACAAAACTTTTTTCTTAAAACAAAGCAACAAAAAACCTCCATGAAAAAACAGCTGAAAAGGATCTGAACTGAAGTCTTTAAAAAAAATTTGTGTGTGTGTGTGTGTGTTTTGTTTTTTTAATAAACTGAAGAGACCACAAAGCATCTAAACTGAGTCTTTTCCAAAATTTTTTTTTTTTTTTTATGAACTGAGCAGTCCACAAAGCAACAAACAAAGAGTTAAAAAGAGGCCAACCTGTTCCCTAGAACAGAATGATCACAGTCGCAGTCTGGTCATACTCACACATGAAAACCCCTCGACTTGGGGCCAGTAAGTTAGACTGGGAACAAGACAACCAAACCCACCCTCCTTTCCTTATCAACAGATCCTTGACGCTACCACAGGTCCCTGATTATCTTTTATTGACATTTCCTCCCTCGTACGACAGATACTTAGCTTACAATGTTGCCACTTTGTACAGGTCTGTTGTAGGCAAATCAAAACTCTCCTTCCCTTTGGTTTTCTCCTGTAAATCAGGATGGCCAAGGTGAATTATAGATCCAGCTGTGTGTACATTCGTTTTTTTCGCCTGCTTTTTTTTATGCTAGAAATATAAACCAAAAAAAAAAAAAGGATTGTGAACCGATTTTCTTACACTGACTGACATCACACATTTCTACCATTTCACGGATTTGGTGTTATCTTTCATCACTATCCTACGAGCATGTGTTTGGGTTTTTTGTTGTTGGTTTTTTATCCACGGCCACAAATTGTGGGGTGCTCTCCTTGGGGAGAGCGTGTCACAAGAGCATTTCGCTTCCACCCAAATTGGCCAATTCATTTGCTGCTCTTCTCGGGGACAGCGCATCACAAGAGCATGACGCTTCCACCTAATAATAAAATAAACATGACCAATTCATGCGTTCTCTCTTGCACTGAGAGATCAAATAAGATGGCAAACTGTGTCATGTCAAGTCTCCCAAACATCAATGCTCATGTCTGGCTCTTGCTTCATAACAGATGGATTTCCAGCATCTATCAAAACATTAGCAATGACATACATCTATAGGTCTACACACAAATGACTACCAATGTACCATTGTACATTTCACACAAATTATGCTATCATATACCACATAATGACAATGATTTAACCTCTCCTTTTTTGGAGAGTTAGTTGAGGGGAAGGCAAGAAACAGCCAGTGAAAACAAACAGAAGCACAGGCGTCCTTTCAGAACGATCAAGGCGGGGCAGGCAGGCAGGCACAGATAGAGAGAGAAACACTTGCCCAAACATTACCCCAGAAAAGTCAATACATCTCAAAAGCAGCAAGAACTAATGGCATTTCATGAAACATGTTTCGCAAATAGCTCAGACACCAGAAACCTGACCTACAAAAAAAAAAAAGGGGAGGGAAGGGGGTATACAACTACCTACCCAGGCCAACCGTCTAGTCGTCTGTACAACCGGCTATAGTCTACCCATTTACCTCCCAGACTTGAATGAATTGTTTTATCGTGGACTTCTGCCTCCCAATCAGCAAAGAGTGGCACTGGGCCCAGAGATAATATTTACGTACAATGCTTGGCCCTCGAACCACTGAGGAGGGACCCAGGACCATTAACTGTACACAAAACACTCCCGAGATAACCTTGTTCAGGTCCCTCCCAATGCACAGTAGAAACGGGAGCCACTGCAGTTTCCCGGAGAGAGAAAGGGACATTTTGAAGAGGTGGCTATCGTGCTTTTTATCTCCGCGCCTATCAGATTTCTAACTCTAGTAGTGCCCACACCAACTTTCCAAGGCACAAATTAATTAATGATTCGTTTTCAAGCAACAGGTAAACCGCTCAGAAATTATTCCATTTTAACGACAACCTGAAAGCTCGCCACCCTATTTTCCCTTCTAACAATAGAACAGTGAGTGTGTCACCATGGTCATCAGGTGGTACAGGTAAAGTTAAAGTTAAAGTCTGTCCCGAGCCTAAGGTTCATCAGGCCGGCGCTTATCCCGGTTTCTGTGGCTTTAAGCGACTGCGAGTCATAGATCCCCCCTGGATAGGACGCCAGTCTATCGCAGGGTTAACCCCCAACACAAGGTTGGTACCCCTTTTACACCCGGGTGGGGTGAGAAAATACCCGTAAAGTGCCTTTTCCAAAGGCACAATGCCATAGCCGAAAGCTGGGATCGAACCTGCAACCTTTAGATTACGAGTCCAATGCCCTAACCACTAGACTACAGCGGCGGCTGGTAAAGGTAAAGGTGTCCCATAACCTAGGCGGTCGTAGGGGAGCGAGGCATCAGAGACCTCAGCTTCTCTAGGGGCCAGCATACTGAGGGCGGCGCCCATCTCCTCTCCCTCACTGCTTTACCTTCCCTGACCCTCAAGAGGGCAGGTACCCATTTACAGCTGGGGAGACTGTACTGAAGCCAAGGCGCGAAATCGGTCACCCATCTAACTGATAGCCACGCTCGACGCTGCTTAACATTAGTTGGGGAAAGCTAACACTCTGACCACTGAGCTATCCCGTGTCACTAACGACACAGACAGAATACACCAACACTTTTATAAAATCTTGAATAAGTTTGGATCCAAAAGGCACTGAAAGTAAACAGAAATCAAGCTTTTTTTCATTAAAAAACCCCATAGATTTTCTTGTGGGTGATGAAGTCAAATGCATTTTTTTTTTTAAACTACTGTGGATAAATTCAGTCTCTTCACCAGGAATATTCAGTAAATAACAAAACACAAACCAAAAAAGGACACCACCACCCTACAGTACTTTATAGAGCCAAGGTACAAAGACAGAGCAATGCCACCAACACGCAAGCCCCAAAGTCTGTGACATTTATTTTTCTGCAACATGTTCCAAATCGCTTCTCCCCTGCTCTGAGCTCCTACCATCTACTATCCTCTTTCCCACGAAACAGCAATGCACAGGGGGGTTTTTGTGGGGTTTTTTTTTTTTTGCAATGCGCTGTTTTAACGTCACCGTTTTTTTTGGGGGGTTTTTTGGCAATGCGCAGTTTTCATGTCGTTTTTTTTTTTTTTTGCAATGCAGTTTTAACGTCAACTTTTTTTTGTTTGTTTTTTTGCAATGCGCAGTTTTAACGTCAATTTTTTTTGTTTGTTTTTGGCAATGTGCAGTTTTAACGTCAATTTTTTTTGTTTGTTTTTGGCAATGTGCAGTTTTAACGTCAATTTTTTTTTTTGCAATGCGCAGTTTTAACGGCCACTTTTTTTTTTTTTTTTTTTGGTGCAATGCGCAGTTGTAAGGTCAACTTTTCTTCTTCTTTTTTGCAATGCGCAGTTTTAATGTCAACTTTTTTTTTTTTTTTTTTTTTGCAATGCGCAGTTGTTTTTTTTAACATCGACTTCTCCACCTTGGTCAGACAAAGATTTTGAACTCGCCTTCTTGCTCAGTTTTGTTGTTGTTGGGGTTTTTGTTTTTTTGTGGAGGGGGGGGTGTGTGTGTCTTGCTCAAGAGATAATTATGGGCAAGAAAAGATCAGGGGGAAGATAAATAATATTTCAATAGTTCGCGTTTTTCTCTTTCTTAAAATCTTATCTTATGCAAAACCATTCTGATTTCACTTTTATGTCTAGCAGATCAAATTTCAATTCTACCTCAAAATCTTCAATCAGTTTTAACTAGATTTTTCCTACACACACACAAACCCAGAATAAATATACAACTACTTTTGTCTCGCCAAGGAGACAGGACAAAAACAAACAAAAAAAAGTAAACTGGTGTGTTGGCAGTAATCTTCACCATGATCGATTTGCTTATAAATGCACAGCAGACCTGAGAGTCATAACACCCAGATTATAGCTAAACGCATAGCCTTTTATCTTTCGTTTTGTGGTGATTGTGTGTACACTACTCTGCGTATATGGCGAGTGGGGGGGTGGGGGTGGTGAAGAGAAGGCGAAATACGAATGAATAGGTGAGAGTTCTATCAAGGGTACGGGTAAAAAGACACCCACCAAAAGAAAAATCTATGGTTTCAAATATAAAGGCACTCACCACAACAAAAATCGTTATGGTTTCAAATCTTAAAAAAGACACCCACCAAAAAGAAAATCTATTTTAAAATCTCATCTTAAAGGGAAAAAAAAAAACTATTAAAAAAAATCTCGTCTTTGATATAACCAAGAGAGGAGCAAACAAAGACAGCATTCGTGCCACAGCCCCGACAGTCCTTCCCAGCATGTTGCTACTACTCCACTTCAAGCCCCAACACGACCAACATGATTCCAGAGCACTGACAATCTCTGCAGGCAGACAGGCACAGAACCCTTACACAGCTGAATTACATAGCTGCGCACACTTTAAATCCTGTTCTGTTTTTTGTAACAGTAGGCCACTCCAGATAATCTCTGCAGGCAGGCAGGCACAGAACAATTACATAGCTAAATTACATAGCTGCGCACACGTTAAATCCTGTTCTGCTTTTCGTAACAGTAGGCCACTCCAAATCTCTGCAGGCAGACAGGCACAGAACCTTTACATAGCTGAATTACACAGCTGCGCACACGTTAAATCCTGTTCTGCTTTTCGTAACAGTAGGCCACTCCAGATAATCTCTGCAGGCAGACAGGCACAGAACCTTTACATAGCTGAATTACACAGCTGCGCACACGTTAAATCCTGTTCTGCTTTTCGTAAGAGTAGGCCACTCCAGATAATCTCTGCAGGCAGACAGGCACAGAACCATTACATAGGTAAATTACATAGCTACATCTTGCTGAGCACACGTTCAATCCTGTTCTGCTTTTCGTAAGAGTAGGCCATTGTGTGCTGGTTGGGGGAACATGTTGCTTGTTGCCTACCACTCCACTTCAAGCCCCAACACGACTAACATGATTCCAGAGCACTGACAATCTCTGCAGGCAGACAGGCACAGAACCATTACATAGCTAAATTACACAGCTGCTCACACGTTAAATCCTGTTCTGCTTTTCGAAACAGTAGGCCATTCCAGATTCCAAACAATTACTTCAGGAAGGTAGGCACAGAACCATCAAATGCTAAATTTCATAGCTACATCTTGCTGCGCACATGTTAAATCCTGTTCTGCTTTTCATAAGAGTAGCTGCAGGCAGACAGGCACAGAGCCATTACATAGGTAAATTACATAGCTCTACATCTGGCTGCACACACGTAAAATCTTGTTTCACTTTTCTCAAGAGTAGGCCATTGTGTGCCGGTCAGTGGAACAGATGAGATTTACAAAAACTGCGCATACACACGGGGACTGGATGCAAAAAAAAGCACACAAGTCCTTTTATTCCATAATCCTCGACATAAAAGAATAAATAAATAATAAAAATATAAAAATAAATAATAAAATAATAAATTTACAAGCCAACAACAACAGACCACAGACGTACGCGCCCCTACCCCAGGTTCTTCAACACCCAAATCTTTCCACAACGACAACCGAGGAGGAGGAAGGGGAAGGGGGGAAGATTGAGTGTCTGTATGAGCTCCTCGGCACCCTGAAGAGGGGGCTTTTGTGTACCCAGGGTAGCTACCCGTCTTTTGTTCAGCGGCCACATGCCTGTGCCCAACGCCTGCAGTCTACCCGGCAACCCCTGAAAGGAGAACGAGAGACGTGCTGGTTCCAGTCTGGTTTTATTTTATGCCTGCCTGGCTAGGGGGAAAAAACCGTTATGGGACTTTTACTTTCTTCCAACCCCGGGTACCGAGAGGTTGTTTTTTCACACTGAAGGCTCTTTTGTGCGCCAGGCATTTTTATGGGTAGGGGACAGGAAGGCCTGCATAATTCTTCTAAGTTTGGTTCAAAGACTTGAGGCGTAACTGGCTTTAACTTAAGTTTGGTCTGTTTGCCTGCAGGTGTTTTATTTCACTAGTTGTAATCAATACTGTATGTGTGATATTCGGGCAAACTTTTTGAGGTTTATTTCATGCAAGAATTATTCTGAAAGTTTGGTTCAAAGACTTAGGGACTTATGGCGTAACTGGCTCTGTTTAACTAATCTTTGGTCTGCCTGCCTGCAGGTGTTTTATATCACTAGTTGTAATCAGTACTATATGTGTGATATTGAGGCAAACTTTTTTTTTTATAGGTTATTTCATGCAAGAGTTATTCTGAAAGTTTGGTTCAAAGACTTGGGGGACTTGAGGCATAATTGGCTCTAACTTTGGTCTGCCTGCCTGCAGGCGTTTTATATCACTAGTTGTAACCAATTCTATATGTGTGGTATTGGGGCAAACTTTTTGGATTTATAAAAATTATATCATGCAATGATTCTGAGCCCTGCATAATTCTCCTAGTCTGGTTCAAAAGACTTGGGGACTTAATGCGTAACTGGCTCTAACTAAAGTTTGGTCCGCCTGCAGGTGTTTTATATCACTAGTTGTAATCAATACTATACGTGTGATATTGGGGCAAACTTTTTTTCATGCAAGAATTATTCTAAAAGTTTGGTTTAAACCCTGCATAATTCTCCTAGTCTGGTTCAAAGACTTGGGGACTCGAACTTTTGGGGCTCTTTCATGCAAGAATGATTCTGAAAGTTCCATGCATGGTGGCCCCTCTCCTTTTTCTTGCAGGGTAGTAGACTGCTAATAGGGGAAAAACTGGAGCGGGTCTAAAGAAAAGTCTTTTTCATTTTCAATGTCTATACTCTTGTTTGCTTAATTGATTAATAATAATTACAGGTTTCTCCAATCCACATGCTTCGTATCAAAGCTGCCGCGATATCATTAACATTACAAACTTACCAATAACTAGTAACCAAAAATAAATTTAACACTCCTGACCTAAAAAAACCAAAACCCCACTACTGACCTCTATGCTAACTGTAGAGTGCTAAAAACTGCACATGCACAGATCTATAAAAAGTTATGGCTACCTATCCCACAGTAAAAAAAACTTTGCATGCATTTCAAAACAAGTTATGACAATAACTGCTTTCTTTAACTATACGTTTATGTTAAGTTTCACAGCAATAGATTGTGGGTGTGTGGGTGTATGTGTGTCCATGTGTGTTTATTTTATTTATTTTTATATCAAGGATAATGTGTGTGTGTGTGTGTGTGTGTGTGTGTGTGTGTGTTGTGTGACTGTGTGTAGTGTGTAGAGTATGTGTGTGTATGTGTGTGGAGAGACTCAGAGTGTGCGTGTGTGTCCATGTGTGAGTTTATTATTTATGTCTTCTTTAATATCGAGGATAATGGATGTGTGTGTGTGTAGCGTAGTGTGTGTTTGGTTTGTGTATTTGTGTGAGTGTGCGTGCATGTGCATATGTGTGAATGTGCATGTCCATCACTTTGTGTGAGAGGACACATCTGTATAATCCAGCTATCCCAGTTTTCTCTAAAGCCCCCCCCCCACATTTTTGCCCTTGTAAATGTGAGACAATTTTGACCTACAGTAAGTTTCTGTACTACCTACTGTCTACATGACATTGGCAATTAAGTCCAACCACATCAGATCAGTGTCAAGTAATTGAAGTATTGACAACATGCACAGCAGCCAACGGTTCACAATCCCCAAAACAAAATTTTGTGTTGGGAGATGGGGGGGGGGAGGGGGGGGGTTTAACAGACAAGGGTTAAGAAGGGGGACTTTTACTCCAGTCCCCCTCACTTGAAAAAAAGCGGAGCCCCCTGAAGCTTTAAGATGGGACATGGAGGCTGAAACTGATGAAACTTCGTTTACAAGCCCATGTGAAAATTTGCCATAAATTGAAAGGGGATCACTTGTAAAGCCTAAAAATCAAAGAATTACTCAGTTTTGTGCACTGGGGCCATGGAATCAATCCTATATGGCCACCAAAACTAAACGTTTCTAACTCCTAAACCCTTTTATTTTTAACAAGTAGAAATAATACTAGAAGTAACCCGTTTCTACAGACATATTTATCACCGGAATTCTTTAAATTCACACAGAGAGAACTCCATAAAAGTATCCAGCAATTTTTTATTCTAAAAACAGGATTTGGTGCACTTTTGGACCAGCGTCGTCTAATCTTAAGCATTTTTTTTTTTAATGGTTTAACTATAAAGAGCAAAATTTCCAACCCTGACAAGCTGATGTCATCAGGACAGAACAGTGTGTACTGTGCTGTGAATCAAAAAGGGCTGTAGGTAAAAAAAAATAATAATAAAAAAAAATAAGGGCTGTAGGTCAAGACCACAAGTTTAATGACCACTTACCCAGTCTGCTTTGATGGAAGTAAAAAAATCAGTTGATAAAATCATTTAAATTAACTCTGCTTTTGGTCAGCTTCAGCTTTGTCTCCTGCAGTAGCAGTTTGCCTTCCATACTTACCCAGGCTTTGCACTCTATAGTCTCGCGCACAACTCCATGTCTTCCGAGATTAACAATAACAGATGCCAATCTATCTGTATCTATCCCTCAGTCTGGCGACTGTGGGGGCACCCCTGAAGACTTGACAACCAGTTCCCTCCATTTCTCTCTCTGTTCTGCCTTTCTCAAAGTTTTGTTGAGTTCTAGGCCTGTCCATTCGCTGGTGATGTCCTCCCATCTCTTCTTTGGTCTGCCTCTTTTTCTTCCTCCTTGGACAGTGTCTTGCAGTATTGTTTTTGCAGTCCAAAGATCTTGTTACATACCTGTACCATTTTAGTTTAAATTTAAGTTTAACAGATGCCTACTGAAGTAAATTGCTCTGAACATGAATAGGACCACATGGAGGGAAGTAAGCCTTCCAAAAAAAAAATAATCAAGACCAAATAAAAGATATTGTATGTTCAAGCCTGTACATGTTATGAAACATACATAACACAACTTTGAGAAAGGCAGAACAGAGAGAGGAATGGAGGGAACTGGTTAAGTCTGCAGGAGTGTCCCCAGACTAAGGGATAAATAGACAAATCTGCTTCAAAACACTTCTCACACAGGCCCTAAAGTGATTTCCAGACATGTATGCATGCAAACAAGCAATGAAGCAGGCTCATGAGTATGTGCACACATATTCTGTAAAGTTACTATTCCAGTTTTGTTTGGGATTTTTTATTTTAACCCTTATCCCCCTGCTGTGCCCATTAGCGCCCCTTTATAACGTAACCCTGTAGCGCCCATTAGCGCCCTCAGTTTTTTGTGTATTGACTATTGAAAGATGTAAAAATT
>CM060349.1:5166818-5171818 GCA_030674155.1 Stramonita haemastoma
AGGCCGGTGCTTATCCCGGTTTCTGTGGCGTTAAGCGACTGAGAGTCACAGACTCCCCCTGGATAGGACGCCAGTCTATCGCAGGGTTAACCCCCAACACAAGGTTGGTACCCGTTTTACACCTGGGTGGGGTGAGAAAATAGCCATAAAGTGACTTTTCCAAGGGCACAACGCCATAGCCGAAAGCTGGGATCGAACCCGCAACCTTTAGATTACGAGTCCAACGCCCTAACCACTAGACTACAGCGGCGGCTGTAACACGCATTTGGTGCACACAAAAAGAGCTCCAAACAACAAGAAAGCCCTCTCTGGTAAAAATTCTGTAGAAAAATAGCAGCTCTGAAAGGCAAACAAAATCAATACAGTTGCAGACAGGAAAAAGAAAAAAATAATGGGTGGCGCTGCTTTTGTGGCGACGCGCTATCCCAAGGGGGGTGGGGGGGGGGGGAGGGGAGAGAGCAGCGTACATTTCACACAAAGAACTGTGCCGTGACTAAATGTGGTATACAATACAACACAATACAAAACAATACGATACGATACGATACAATACAATACAATACGTTGCGATACGATACGATACGATACATACGATACGATACGATACGATACGATACGATACGATACGATACGATACGATACGATACGATACGATACGATACAATACAATACAATACAATACGATACAATACCATACGATACATACAATACAAAACAACAGAATACAATGCACAATACAACACCACAAAAATACAACACAGAACACAATACAATACAATACAATACAATATACACACACAACACATTATTATTATTATTATTATTATTATTACTACTACTACTACTACTACTGCTATCACCATCATTATTATTACTACTACTACTACAACTACTATACTACTACTACTACTACTACTACTATCATTATTATTATTATTATTATTATTATTATTATTATTATTATTATTATTATTATTATTATTATTATTAGAGTCCTGATGTAGGTGCATGCTGCAGCTTGCTTGATGCAAGGTTGGCACAGAGCGGGCATAACCAAGGGAAAAAAACTCTATTTTCTGCAATTATTTTATGCAGCAATGTTCTTATCTACCGTTATACTGGAAGTGAGGGAGGGAAACTTGTAATAGGCTACCCTACACAGCACACAAACACAACACCACTCAGTCAAGAGTGCTATTATTAAAGGGACGGATAGCCTAGTGGTCAGAACATTGCGCTGGCAATTTGAAGACCCGGGTTCGAGTCCCGTTGAGGAAATTTTTCTCCTGGAGTTAACATCAGTGCTGACTCCACTCACTCACTCACTCACTCAGTCCCATGTCCCAAAGGACGTAGGGGGGACATGAGAGAAGACGCAACGGAGATCTTTTTCCATGCTTCACGATCCTGTGTGGCTAGTAGGAGGCGTTGCAGGGGTTGGGCAGTCCAGTCTTTGATGTTGTCAACCCATGATTTCTTTTGGCGGCCTCTTCTTCTCTTGCCCTCGACTGTTCCTTGCAAGATGGTTTTTGCTAGGGTGTTGTGTCTTGTGGTGTGACCAAACCACATCAGCTTTCTCCTCTTTATGGTGGAGAGCAAAGGCTCTTGGGGGCCCACACGCTTTTTGATTTCTTCTTTCACATAGTTATTGGTCTTGTGTTCTTTGTATGATATTTTGAGGAGTCTTCTGTGGCACTTGTTCTCGAATGCTTGGATTCTCCTCTCTAACTCTGCTGTCAGAGTCCATGATTCACAGCCATATAGGAGGATAGATATCACGAGGGATTTGTAGAGGTGGTATTTGGTGCAGAAGCTGATGTTGTTGCTTCTGATGATCCTCTGGAGTCTGACTAGAGCAGATGTTGCTGTTGCAATGCGAGCTTTCACCTCATTGTTTGACTCCACTGACTCCACTCTCCCCAATAGTCTTTCGGATGAGACTGTAAACCGAGACCCGTGTGCGAACGCACGCAGAACATCTTGCGCACACGTTAAATCCTGTTCCGCTTTTCGTAAGAGTAGGCCATCGTGTGCCGGTGGGAACAGATGACAATATTTACACAACTGCATACACACGGGGACTGGATGAAAAAAAGCACATGAGTGCTTATCCCATTATCCTCGATATAAAAGAATAAATCAAATCAAACCAAATAAAATATATGTAGCCACCCTTTCCTTTTACCTAGTCCATGTGTGGTCAGCTAACCCCCCTCCCCCCCCCCCCACCTAAGCTGGGATGGGATGGATTAATTAGCAGCTGAGTGGAGCTGAAAGTGGGGGAAACTGACAGCTGTGACTATACTACGGAATGCCACCCCTGAACGTATTTTCCGGAGGCTTATGGCGCATAACAATAATGATGACAATAATGTTGATGGTCTATTTGAATCTGTCTTTTTTATTTATCTTAAGATTTAAATTTTTTTTTTTACTGGGCTTCTTTCAGGAAATTGTTTATCAACTCTTAAAATTGCAGTTGTTGTTGTTGTTGTTGTTTCCCCAGCTTAACACTCTGGGGGTCACCCAGAATGTGCACTCTGACATACTCATACCACCTGGAAATCACTGCGAGATAAAAAGTACACTGAAGGAGAAGTTTGCGTGTATGACTATTTTCAAGTACCTCGCCATATAAAATAGGCAGCCATACTCCGACTTCAGAGGAACTGCAGTTGTCAGACCTCTCCTAACATAAAGCACGACCTTGATCCTGACATTCTAAAGAATTATGGGCCGGTTTCTGGCCTTTCTTTTCTTTTTTTTTTTTTTTTTTTTATCTCTAAAGTTCTTGAAAAAGTTGTTCTAAAACAGCTTAACCGCCACCTCCATTCCAATAGTCACCTTCCTCCCTTTCAGTTCCTGATAAGGGCGGGGACTGGATGTAAAAAAGCACACGAGTGCTTATTCATTGAAAGGTAAAAAGGTAAAGGTGTCCCATAACCTGTGTGGTCGTAGGGGAGCGAGGCATCAGAGACCTCAGCTTCTCTAGGGGCCAGCATATTGAGGGCGGCGCCCATCTCCTCTCCCTCTCTGCCTTACCTTTCCTAACCCTAAAGAGGGCAGGTACCCATTTATGGCTGGGGCTTATTCATTATCCTCGAAATGAAAGAATTTGACTTGACTTGACTCAGTCCGCCTATTGCGCCAACTATAGCAGCAAAACCACTCTAGTCCACACTTTAAAAAAATCTTGTTTTGTTTGTTTTGTTTTTTCTGATTCAGGACAAATCTTCCTTCCTCCTCACTTTTCCTGACTTATAAGCAGCCTTTGACATTACAGACCACTCATTACTTCTCTCACGCCTGAAAAAACTCAAAAACAAACAAAAACAAAACCCAAAAAATCCCAATGGCATTAATGTCTCAGCCTCACCTGGTTTAGTTCCTATCTCACCGACCCATTCCAGACATAATTAGGCCCATGTTGTAAATTGATATCAGTTGATCAAAACCTCTTAAACGGGAATGTGGGGTCCCAGTTAGTATTTATTGGTCCCTATTCTTTTTAACTCTACACTGCTCCCCTATCACACACAGTAAGCTGTCATCAGATCAATCATCACTTTTATGCTGATGACTATCAGTTTCGAAGTAGCGCTACTCTCGAAAATTTGCCCCTCCCCCCAAAAAAAACCAAGCAAGCAACAAAACCAACAAAACAACAACAACAAAACAAATAACCAACAACAAAACAACAACAACAAAACAAATAACCAACAGCAAAACAACAACAACAAAGCAAAACAAAAGACCCCTAACAACTAAAACCCAACCCCCCCCCCCCCCCCCTGCAAACAAACAAAACAAGAAATTAAAAAAACAAAACAAAAACACACAAACGAACACACCAACAAGAAAACAACCACATTTCCTGTTTACACACACACACACACACACACACACACATCGGTAGGGGGTGGGGGTGAGGGGGGTGAAGCTTGGTGAAGCTTGTGATGCCTCATCAAACCCTACTTCAAGAGGATGGAACTTATAGTCTATCGACTTTTGACATTTTACTGTCTGCAGAGAAATGCAAAACCATCGGTAGGCCCTGCTATTTCCAGATTTGTAGTTCAATCATGATTTCTGATGTACACATTTTAGGAATGCACAATTTTGACGCTTGGAGGACACCGTAGTTTTGGTTTTCAGAGTGAAACTTTCTCAAAAATGATAACGATGAAGATGACGACGATGACGGCTGATCTTAGCCAAAAAGACTGGGAAACAATCTAGGCTGACTTGATTTTGATTAATTTCCAAGGTTTTTTTAAAAAAAACTTTCATTGTTCTCTTTTTCGTGTGTTCGAAACTAAACAACGTGACGTCACTTGTCGCCAGTTTCCTGTCATGGCTGCCGGCAGACGACACACCACGAGCGGCGTGAGTTTGTCAACATTGTCAGTGACATTGTTTGATCATTCATCGCCGCTAAATGCAACCAGTACTTTGCTTTCATCTTATTGCTAGATACCAGTTGAAACTGTCACAAACAAGTTTTTCATTCCCGATCCTTTGCAAAAAAAAAAAGAAAAAAAGATCCTGCATGAAATGAAAGGGAAGAGCAGAGAGGAGGGGCGGTTGTGAAGAGAAACAATGAATGCTGAGTTCACACACACACACACACACACACACACACACACACACACACACACACACACACACACAGATATGTATTCTTTGAATAATCTTTACTTTTCAATAGTTATAGTTTAAGGATTAATACTTTTGTCATCTGGCCCTTAATGAAGAGAGAGAGAGGGGGGTGGGGGGCATGTGTGTGTGTGTGTGTGTGTGTGTGTGTGTGTGTGTGTGTGTGTGTGTGTGTGTGTGTTGTGTGCAGACCCGTAAAAAAGGACATACTGTCTGATCACAGTTCGTTCTATAAAATGAATGCAGTTACAATTGCTCATATTTTACACATATTCAATATTCTACACATATTCTATATTCTACACATATTCTATATTCATATACAGAGAGAGAGAGAGAGAGAG
>CM060349.1:5176818-5181818 GCA_030674155.1 Stramonita haemastoma
TTCTGAGGTGTTGTGTGCGTTGGGGGTTGTGATTGTGGGTGGGTAGGTGGGCTGTGTGTGTGTGTGATAGATACAGTCTTTTTTTTTTTTTTTGATGTGTTTTGGGGTTGTGTGGTGTGGTGGTAGGTGGGGTGTGTGTGTGATAGTTACAGTGTCTTTTTTTTTTTTTTTTTTGGATGTGTTTTGGGGTTTGTGTGGTGTGTGGTGGTAGGTGGGCTGTGTGTGTGATGGGTATGGAGTTTGTTGGTGTATTGTCTTCTGGGAGGCTTGTACATGTATGTGTGCACAGGTGAGTTCTGAAGTGTTGTGCTTTGGGGTTGTGGTGTGGGTGGTATGTGGGCTGTGTGTGTGTGATAGATACAGAATTTGTTGCTGTATTGTCTCATGCAGTTGTTGCCTCCTGAGAGGCTCTACATGTGTGTGTGTGTGGCCGTGAGCCCGTGAGCCCTGAGTTTTGCGCTTGAAGTTAAGGTTGTGGTAGTGGTAGGTGGGCTGTGTGTAGTGTGATAGGTACAGAGTTTGTTAAAAAAAAAAAAATTTAACCTAAAAAAGGTAAAGAGTTTGTTGCTGTATGGTCTCGTGCAGTTATTGCCTCATGAGAGGCTGTACATGTGTGCACAGGTGAGTTCTGAAGTGTTGTGCTTTGGGGTTGTGGTGTGGGCTGTGATAGTACAGATTTTTATAATTTGTAAAATTTTGTTATTTATTTATTATTTATTTTTTAGGTAAAGAGTTTGTTGGTGTATTGTCTTGTGCAGCTATATGCCTTCTGTCTGTGTACATTCAAATTTGCAAAAATTATTAATTGTCATTGATTGCTTGTGTATTGTATAGGTCGAATGTGAGCGCTTTGATTTGTTTTGTTTGCAAGATATAGCGCTATATATAAATTCCATGTATCATTATTATTATTATCATTATTACAGACTGTGGTGCCTCCTTCCCTCTCGCCAGCACCCTACAGCACACCACACCACACCACACCACACACACCACACCACACCACACTATAAGTATAATATACAACATCATAACACCATAATACTACATCACTGCATGTTTCTCTCCAACAGACTGTGGTGCTTCCTTCCCTCTCGCCAGCACCCTACACTATACCATACCACCCACACCACACCACACCACACCACACCACACCACACCACACCACACCACACCACACTATAATATACATCACTACACTATACTATATAACACCACACTACAGCATACTACATCACTGCACGTTTCTCTCCAACAGACTGTGGCGCCTCCTTCCCTCTGGCCAGCACCCTCAACCACACCACACTACACTACACTACACTGTAATATATAGCACTATACTGTAATGTAATTTATAACACTACACTATAATATATAACACTACACTATAACACTACACTATAATATACATCACTGCACGTTTCTGTCACCACCATGATACTATAACACTTTGACTATAACACTGTAAATTATAATACTATAACACTATAATACTATAACACCATAACACTATAACACTATAATATAATACAATACATCACTGCACGTTTCTCTCCAACAGACTGTGGCGCCTCCTTCCCTCTGGCCAGCACCCTCAACCAGCACCACACCACACCACACCACACCACACCACACCACACCACACCACACCACACCACACCACACCACACCGCACACACCGCACCACACCACACCACACCACACTACACTATAACATACATCTATAACACTATAATATATAACACCACACTATACTATACTACAATATACATCATAATATACAATAGTATACTACACTACACTATAATATAGTACTACATCACTGCACGTTTCTCTCCAACAGACTGTGGCGCCTCCTTCCCTCTGGCCAGCACCCTCCAACCACACCACACCACACCACACCACACCACACCACACCACACCACACCAGCACTACAATACGCCATATAATATACATCAATATTAATATAACACTATACTATACTACATCACTGCACGTTTCTCTCCAACAGACTGTGGCGCCTCCTTCCCTCTGGCCAGCACCCTCAACCACACCACACCACACCAGTACTACAATACACCATATAATATACATCAATATATAACACTATACTATAATACATCACTGCACGTTTCTCTCCAACAGACTGTGGCGCCTCCTTCCCTCTGGCCAGCACCCTCAACCACACCACACCACACCACACACACCAGCACTACAATACACCATATAATATACAACATCATAACACTTTACTAATACATCACTGCACGTTTCTTTCACAACAGACTGTGGCGCCTCCTTCCCTCTGGCCAGCACCCTCAACCACACCACACCACACCACACCACACCACACCACACCACACCACACCACACCACACTATAATATACAACATCATGACACTTTAATACTACATCACTGCACGTTTCTTTCACAACAGACTGTGGCGCCTCCTTCCCTCTGGCCAGCACCCTCAACCAGCACCACACACACCACACCACACCACACCACCACACACACCACACCACACCACACCACACCACACCACACTACACTATAACATACATCTATAACACTATAATATATAACAATATACTATACTATACTACATCACTGCACGTTTCTCTCCAACAGACTGTGGCGCCTCCTTCCCTCTGGCCAGCACCCTCAACCAGCACCACACCACACCACACCACACCACACCACACCACACCACACCACACCACACCACACCACACCACACCACACTACACTATAACATACATCTATAACACTATAATATATAACAATATACTATACTATACTACATCACTGCACGTTTCTCTCCAACAGACTGTGGCGCCTCCTTCCCTCTGGCCAGCACCCTCAACCAGCACCACACCACACCACACCACACCACACCACACCACACCACACCACACCACACCACACCACACCACACCACACCACACCAGCACTACAATACACCATATAATATACATCAATATATAACACTATACTATACTACATCGCTGCACGTTTCTTTCACAACAGACTGTGGCGCCTCCTTCCCTCTGGCCAGCACCCTCAACCAGCACCTCCGCATCCACTCTGGGGAGCGACCTTTCACCTGCCCGCACTGCCGCAAAGCCTTCTGCCGCGCCGCCGACCTGACCTCTCACATGCGCATGCACTCCGGCCTCCGACCTTTCCTGTGCCAGGACTGCGGGAAACGCTTCACCTCCTCCAGCGACCTCACCAAGCACAAGCGCACGCACTACGACCCCAGGCAACGACCTTTCCCCTGCCCCCGGTGCGGCCTGACCTTCCCCTTCCCGCACCGGCTCGCCACGCACATGCGCAGCCACACGGGCGACAAGCCGTTCCTCTGCAGCGTGTGCGGGGCGGCTTTTGCCCGATCCGGCAACCTCACCGTGCATTCCCGCACCCACACCGGCGACAAGCCGTTCCGGTGCGGGGCGTGCGGGAAGTGCTTCTCGGATTCCGCCAACCTGTGCAAGCATCGGCGGAACAGTCCCAGAGACTGCGGGAGGAATTCCGAGCAAGGTGAAAGGTCACAAGGTGAAAGGTCACAAGGTGAAGTCACAAGGCGAAAGGTCACAAGGCGAAAGGTCGCAAGGCGAAAGGTCGCAAGGTGAAAGGTCGCAAGAAGATGAAAGGTTGCAAGGGGAAAGGTCACAAGGCAAAAGGTCGCAAGAAGGTGAAAGGTCACAAGAAGGCAAAAAGTCGCAAGGTGAAAGGTCGCAAGGTGAAAGGTTGGCGCGTGGATTTTCGGAGGTCGGTTCTTCGGGTGTGGATGTAGTGACAGTATCCGGGACGGGTGGAACGCTTCGTGCAGGAGGGGCAGTGTCAGTGGTGTGGATTTTCTTCCTCCTCCTGCTGCTGTGTTGTCGGATCCTGTGTTTCCTAGTCCTTCTCCCACATACCCTCCCCCCCCTCCTCCCTCTTCACCTGTGAAAAACCCCTGATGGCCTGAACACACCTGATGGCCTGAACACACCTGACGGCCTGAACACACCTGATGGCTGAACACACCTGATGGCCTGAACACACCTGATGGCCTGAACACACCTGATGGCCTGAACACACCTGATGGCCTGAACACACCTGATCTCTCTTTACCTGCAAACACATCTTAACGCCTCACCCACGCTGCCTCGCGCGGGAGCCGACTTTCGCGCGGAAAAGATCCCTTGACGACAAACCATGCTTCTCTCGTTCAGCTCTCTTCCTCTCCCTCCTCCTCCTCTTCAGCAACAGCAGTAGTTGTTGCAGCAGCAGCAGTAGCGGAATCTTTGAGCCGATCAACCTTGACCTCTCGGAGGGTGAAAGGTTGTGCTAAATGCATGAGTTCACTTGAGTGGGGTTATGTCATGAAGACAGAATGGAGTGATGATGTATACTACATGTGGGATGTTTTTTTTAACTCGTGAGAAAGTGAAATTATATGAATGAAATTGAGAAAGGTGATGAATTGTGTTGTTGTTGTTGTTGTTGTTGTTGTAGTGATGCTGATGAATTTTAATTTGTGTGTGCTTTGTGTGGTGTGTGTGTGTGTGTGTGTGTGTGTGTGTGTGTGTGTGTGTGTTGTGTGTTGTGTGTGTGTGTGTGTTGTGTGTGTGTGTGTGTGGTGGAGAGAGAGAGAGAGAGAGAGAGAGAGAGAGAGAGAGAGAGAGAGAAGAGGTGGTGAATTTCAGTTTGTTTGTCAGTGCCCACTTTTTCAAAATTGAGGCCAGAATTTCTTCCACACAAAAAACATTGCTTGGGCCTATCCATGTGAAGTTCCCATCGTGCAATCTATTTTGAATGAAGCCAAAAGTCTGTCCAGTTAATAGGCAAAGTGTTTTTGGATCGCCAAAACTATGTTTGCATGATTTTAAGTTGCTATATTCTTTTTGTTATTTTTGGTTTTTTTCTTTATTGGCCTTATGTTCTGAGACCACGCTTATGTACACTATTCTTTGTTGCAGGTGTTTAAACTTCATGATATTTATCGTTATT
>CM060349.1:5186818-5201818 GCA_030674155.1 Stramonita haemastoma
TATTCTTTTATTTTTTAAAATATTTTTGACGTGGGACCACTGACTCCGTTGTTGCCAAAGTTGCTGAAGAAAAGAAGGAAAAGAATCGATCCAAACCCTTGATAAGTGATGAGAGTTTCCCTTTTAGTAAAAGACAAAGAGAAAAACCAGAAAAGAAAAACAAGAAAACATGACTACAGAAAACTTTGAAAAGGAGATGATAAGAACAAAGATCAGAAGAGAGACACAAAACTTTATGGTTCAAAAGCAAATGCTAAAAAAACAAACAATTGCAAATCTAGAGAAAGAACTTTACCAGCAAATAACAAAAGTTAAAGGAAGTAACCTGCCATTTAAAAATCAATGCCTAGATGACAAAGATAAAGAAGTAACCTGCCATTTTAAAATCAAAGCCTAAATGACAAAGCTAAGGAAGTGACCTGCCATTTTGAAAATCAAAGCCTAAATGACAAAGATGGGAACACTCACTGTACAAAGGTAAAGGTGTCCCATAACCTCTGTGGTCATAGGGGAGCCAGGCGTCAGAGACCTCAGCTTCTCTAGGGGCCAGCATGTTGAGGGCGGCGCCCATCTCCTCTCCCTCGCTGTTTACCTTCCCTGACCCTAAAGAGGGCAGGTACCCATTTACAGCTGGGTGAACCAAGCTGCTTAGCTGGATTTGGGGAAAGGAGTGCTCTGACTACTTAGCTATCCCGCCCCCCTACTATTACTATCACTGTAATGAATCAAATATTAGACACATGGCCTGAATATAGAAAATAACTGTTCGACATCGACAACAGCTCTTCAGATATAGATCCGCAAGACTGGAACCTTTGCCACTAAAACATGAAGTTACTGATTGCATCAACATTGAGGGGCGGGAAGCCTAGTGGTCAGAACATTGTGCTGCAATTTGACGACCAGGGTTCGATTCCTGGTCGAGGGGATTTTCCCCAAGAGTTATCATCAGTGCTGACTCCACTCTCCCCAAAAGACTTTCGGATAAGACTATAAACCGAAGCCCCGTGTACAAACGCACGCAGAACATCTTGTGCACATGTTCAATCCTGTTCCGTTTTCGTAAGAGTAGGCCATTGTGTACCTGTTGGAGCAGATGACAAGATTGACAAAACTGCATACACGCGGGGACTGGATGTAAAAAAAAAAAGCGCACATGAGTGCTTATTCCATTATCCTCGATATAAAAGTAATAATAAATAAAAAAACTAAATTAATCATAAAAAAAAATTAAAAAATAAAAAATAAAATAACAAAAGAAGCCAAGTCCTCTGAATGGGCAAGAAACCAAGAGAGGTCATGAAGAACTTGGGCCCTTCCAGGTTCGTGCTTTTACCTTTATCACCCTTGTACAAGAACTTGGGAGACCTGCCAAGGCCCCGAATTCGTCCTACTTCACAAGAGTGGGGATACTAAAGACTGTGGCAATGACGAACAATCCCCTTGATAAGAAAATCAAGCAACCTCCACCTCCTCCCTCTTCCTCAACAGAACGAAAAACAAAGTAGAAAGAGAGATCATACCTCATTGCCAGGTAGGACATAGGCGTTAAAGAGGAACAACAGACATATGTATGCTTATAGTGCCTCAGATACTGCGAGAGAGAAGTAGAAACACTGAAGATGAGATGGTCATAACTTTCACAGACTTCAGTAAGGCTTTTGACAGAGTCAAACATTCCCCCATCCGTGTATCACAATGCTAGAAATGGGCTTTCCAAAGCATGTGGTCTCACTTTGAGCAAATTTTTCATCAGATCAGAAGGTAATCATTTGATGGAATGGCAAACACTTGAGGTTTTGGGGTGTTTTTTTTTTCAAAGAAAGGAGTTTGTCAGGGTTGGATGCTACCCCTCTATCTTTTCAGCATATGTACAGAAATGGTCATGATCACACATCTCATCCGAAAGACTAGCACCAAGACCACTACTCATGGTCAAATGGATGGGGGAAGGCTTCTGGTCCAAACGGGATTAAACCACTGCACACTTCCCACCTGGACTTTTCACTTTCTAGGCAGGTGCATTACCTGTAGACCACCATCCCACAAATTACTTATTTACTCCAAGATCTTAAAAGAAGTGGGAAGACATTTAGAGTTTCAAGTTGGGAATTTTTCTCACTGGAAAAAAAAATCTTTATGAAAAGTTCTTTTATGTAAACATTGTATAAGGTAGAAAGTGAAACTAGAAGAAAAATAATGTGTACACACATTCTACAAACTTGAAAATGGAAGAAAAATAATCTTGATTACACACATATTCTGTAGAGTAGAAAATGGAAGAAAAATAATCTTGATTACACACATATTCTGTAAAGTAGAAAATGGAAGAAAAATAATCTTTATAAACATATTCTATAAACTAGAAGATAGAAGAAAAATCATACATATTCTACAAACTTGAAAATGTGACAAAAATAATCTTAATACACATATCTTAAAAACTAGAAAAAAGAAATTATATATATATATATATATATATATATATATATATATATATATATATATATATATATATATATATATATATATATATATATATTATAAACTAAAAAAGAAGAATCATATTTATTACATACATATTCTATAAACTTGAAAATCAAAGAAAAATAAAATTTATACACATTCTATAAACTTTAAACTAGAAAAAAAACCTTTACACACATATTCTATAAAATAGAAAGTAGTAGAAAAATAATCTTTATTACACACATATTCTACACACTAGAAATAGAAGAAAAATCATCATTATTACACACATATTCTACAAAGTAGAAAATAGAAGAAAAGTAATCTTTATATTACATACATATTCTATAAACTAGAAAAAAGAAAATAGAAGAAAAATAATCTTGATCACACACATATTCTTCAAACTTGAAAATGGAAGAAAAAAGTTTTATACACATTTTAAAAACTAGAAAAAAGAAGAAAAATAGTTTGTATGCATATGCTATAAAAAAAAAAAGAAAAAAAATCATCTTTATTATATACACATTCTACAAACTTGAAAATGGAAAAATTATCTTTATACACATATTTTAAAAACTAGAAAAAAGAAGAAAAATAGTTTTTAGATCTATACATTTATTTTATTAACTAAAGAACAAGAATCATATTTGTTACATACATATTCTATAAACTTGAAAATGGAAGAATAATGATCTTTATACACATATTCTATAAACTACAAACTTGAAAATGGAAAAAAAAAAATCTTTATATACATATTTTAAAAACTAGAAAAAATAAGGAAAATAGTTTTTATACATCTATTTTATATACTAACAAAAGAAAAAGAAACATAATTATTACATACACATTCTACAAAGTAGAAAATGGAAGAAAAATGATCTTGATTACACACATTATTTTAGAAAATAGAAAATAAATTATCTGTATACACACATACAAACTAAAAACAAAGAAAATAATTCATATACACATATTCCATATATTAGAAACTAGAAGAAAATAATTTATATACACATATTCTATAAACCAGAAACTAGAAAAATAATCTTTATACACATATTCATAAACTAGAAAACAAGAAGAAAAATAGTTTTATTCATATAATTCTATAAACAACAAAATAGAAGAAAACAAACTGAGAAACCCATTCTATCAACAGGTAATTAACTATTGAAAACAAGATAAAGAAAAAGAAATAAAAAATAAATTGAGCCGAGAAAAAAATCACAGGGGTTAATGTAAATAAAAAGAAATAGACATCAGATCAAACACTTGTCCAAAGTCTAAAATCAGATATAAGATCAAACTCGTCCAAAGTCTAAAATCAAACATAGGATAAAACAGTTGTCCAAAATCTAAAATCAGACATAAGATCAAACAGTTGTCCAAAATCTAAAATCAGACATAAGATCAAACAGTTGCTCAAAATCTAAAACCAGATGTAAAAATTGTCCCAAATTTAAAATGACATAAGATCAAACTTGTCTAAAATCAGACATAAGATCAAGCCATTGTCCTAAATCTAAAATCAGACATAAGATCAAACAGTTGTCCCAAGTCTAAAATCAGATCTAAGATCAAACTCGCCCAAAGTCTCAAATCAAACATAGGATAAAACAGCTGCCCAAAGTCTAACATCGAACATAAGATCAAACTTTTCCAAAGTCTAAAATCAGACACAGCATCAAACAGTAGTCCAAAGTCTAAACTCAGACACAACATCAGACAGTCCTCTAATGAGATGATGACAGTTATTGACGCACATGGGACCTCAGTTTATGGTGCTAATGTTAACTCCAGAGGAAACAAAAATCTTGAACCAGAATCCAACCTGGTCAGCAGATCACCAGCCCATCTTGCTAACCACCAGGCTATCCCTACTCCCTGTTGTGTCAAGTCAAGTCAAGTCAAGTCAAGTCAAACGTGTGTGTGTGTGTGTGTGTGTGTGTGTGTGTGTGTGTGTGTGTGTGTGTGTGTGTGTGTGTGTGTGTGTGTGTGTGTGGGTGTGACTTGCTGGATCTTTTTTTTTTGCAGAGTTGAAACTATCCCCATCTTGCCACATCCGGCATCACCAGCGAGGATTGCCTGGAGAGCAATGCCGAGCCACTGGCCAGTGGGAGGACAGCCCATTTTTCTGCCACAAACTGACAATGAAATGACTGCTCAAGAAGGAAGGTGGCAGGGTGGTTAAGACACTCACCTACCTAACAAGCAAACCCTGAGGTTCTGGGTTCGATTCCAAGCATTGCTGTTTCTTCCAAGTTTGACAAACAAAACAAAAAAAAATTGAACTGAATATCAAAGTAATTTCCTACGAGACTATAAACCAAGGCCCATGTAGAAATGCGTACAGAATATTTTGCGCACGTTTAAAACCTGTTGCACCTTTTAGAGGAGTAGGCCATTTCGTGCCATTAGGAATGGATGACAGATTTTTTTTTTAATGCACGGCAAACAGGTGTCAAGTTAAGGCATCATCCCTGAAGTTGGAATGTGGTTACCTGAATGGTGGCAAGAAATCAGTCACAAACGCAAAAATGTCACCATTGATGAAACTCCTTGTTCTATCCAAAGAACATCTCTCTCTCTCTCTCTCTCTCTCTCTCTCTCTCTCCTCTCTCTCTCTCTCTCTCATCTCTCTCTCTCTCTCTCTTCTCTTCTCTCTCTCTCCTCCCTACCTACCTCCCTCTCTTAGTCTGGCGACCGTGGGGGCACCCCTGAAGACTTGACAACCAGTTCCCTCCATTCCTCTCTCTCTGTTCTACCTTTCTCAAAGTTTTGTTCAGTTCTAGGCCTGTCATTCGCTGATGTTGTCCTCCCATCTCTTCCTTGGTCTGCCTCTTTTTCTTCCTTCTTGAACAGTGTCTTGCAGTATTGTTTTTGCTAGTCCTTTTGATCTTGTGACATGCCCGTACCATTTAAGTTTACGTTTCTTTACGATTGATAGAAGATTTTTGTAGGGACCAATGGTTTGCTGGATTCTGTTGTGCACTTCTTCATTGCTTATGTGGTCTCTGTAGGAGATGTCAAGGAGTCTCCTGAAGCATCTCATCTCTACCGCCTGTACTCTTCTCTCCAAATCAGCAGTCAGGGTCCACGATTCACAGGCGTACAGGAGTATGGATGTGGCAAGGGAGTGCATTGGTCTGATCTTGGAGTTCAGTAAAATAGTTTTATCTTTCCAGAAGCAGGAACAACAACAACAGCAACATCAAAGAGGACCACTTCTCCAGGCCAGCCAGTGCTGGCAGAATGGGGAGCCCCTGGACACCACGAGCCCCTGTGGCTGATCAGAGGTGAAAGGTCACTTCAATCAGTGCCTGCCATCCAGATAGCTCAGACAGTATTTTTTCGATGTCACCGGTGATCTCATTGGTCAAAGCATCGCTTGTTTCAGTTGGCTGCCCTGATGGACTCATAGAGGTATTCCACCCACTGTACCTAAGAGGCAGGTGCTGAACAGTGTCCTCTTCTTCTGTTTCAGAGTGGATCTTGACATGGCCAATGTACTGAGGAATAGCTTCCTGTATGGTTTTCTTAACATCTGATCTGTCTATCCCACACTGGGGACATTGCCCTAAATGGGAGTCATACATCCGGCCACACTTCCTGCATCTGGTGTTTTGTGCATAACCCACAAAATCATCATCTGGAATATCCGTGTTTGCATATCCACAAGAGGGACATTCACATAACTTCTTGTTATAACGGTAATCACAGCCATCACATAAAATCATCTTGTCTTCTCCTTCTTCCATCCGGATTGCTGCCATCGTTCGGGAGCTAAAGAACGACTTCGGCTTGTAGGCAGACTGGTTGAAGGCTTTGCCTGTGGATTGTTTTGCACGCCCCTGTCTTCGGTTCTGCTTTTGAGACGAACAGAAGCCTGAGGAGTCGGAGCAGTGGATGAGTGGCTCAGGCCATACATCTGGCCACACTCCCTGTATCTGGCGTTTTCTGCATCACTAAAAAAACTTCCTCCATGTGGAAAAGACCGGTCTTGATATCCACAAGAGGGACATCGACATGACTTCTTGTCATAAGGTAAGCACACTTATGACATGAAATCATCTCGTCTTCTTCTTCTTCCATCTGGATTGTTGCCTTCCATCGGGAGTCAGTGAACGACTTCAGCTTGCACGCAGACTGGTTGAAGGCTTGGCCTGTGGGTTGTCTCACACGCCCCTGGCTTCGGTTCTGCTTTTGAGAACGAACAGAAGACTGAGGAGTCGGAGCAGTGGATGAGTGGCTCCCTTCACCCAGGAAAAAATCTTTCATCAGCCCTGGCAGTTCCAGAATGTCTGCCTGGCAATCTCCTTGAACAACTCGTTCAGCATGGTCCACCAGGCTGAGGAAGCCTGCAAGCTCCATGTCCATGGTGTCCTTACATGCAGCAACAGTCTTGTCCAGGTTGTCTGCGTCTTTATCCAGTTTCTGTATGGCCTTAGACAAGCTTTTGTCAATCTCCGCTTTCAGTTCCCCTGCTCGTTTCCCCAACAGACTCAGCAGCTCTCGTTTCTTGTCTTGCATTTTTCTTCTGGTGAGCTCCTGCTTTCTCCAACCGCTGCTGGAGTCTGGGCTGCAGATTTTCCGGGAATGTTTCGTGACTCTCTGGATTAGGTTTTTCGCTTTAGTGCTCTTGGCAGAAAGGTCGACAGTCTTGTGGCCTTCATGAGCCGTCAGCTTGCAATCTCGGCAGATGACTGTGCAGCACTGGTTGCAGAAGAACCTGATCTTCTCGGCAGTGTGTGTGGCGCAGTACCGCTCCCGGGACACCTTGATCTGACTCTGTCCTGATCCCGCGAGGTTTTTCAGCTGAAGAACAGTGTGGGACTTTGTAGCCGCGATAGCAGCGTGGATGGCAGTGCAGGCGCCACAGGCTAACTGATCACATTCAACGCATTTGTGTGTGGCTGACTGTTTGTGGCATGTCTCACAGACACGGGAGTCTGAGGAGCGCTGTTCTAGTTCTGCCTCCACGTAGAAATTCACCTGCAATTTCTTCAGGCCGTCTTTGGGGATGGGGGTGATGGCTCGGCAGGTGGGACAGGGGAAGGTATCGGACTTCTGCTGGGACCGCACCAGTTGCTGGAGGCAGGTGAAGCAGAAGGTGTGGAAGCAGGGCAGCATTCTTGGGGAGGTGAAGACCTCCATGCATAAGGCACACTCCAGATGGCGGGACCTGCCTGCAAGCACAGGCAGAACTGGGAAATGGTATTTTGTATGAATTTGTATTTTGTACCGCTTTATATCACAGCAGATTTCTCTGCGAGAAATTCGGGCTGCTCTCTCTCCCTAGGAGACAGCGCGTAGCCACAAGTGCAGCGCCTACCCTTTTTTTTTTCTTTTACCTGTATGCAACTGTATTTTGTCTCCCTATCAGAGTGGCTTTTTTCTACAGAATTTTGCCAGGGTCAACCCCCTCATTGCTGTGGGTTCTTTTATGTGCGCTAAATGGTGATGTGTAACACACGAGACCTCGGTTTATTGTCTCATCCGAAAGACTAACGCCCAGACCACCATTCAGGGTCTAATGGATGGGGAAAAAGTTTTGGGCCCAAACAGGGTATGAACCACCGCACATTCCGACCTGGACTTTTTGCTTTCTAGGTAAGGCGCATTACCACCTAGACCACCGATGGTACAGCAGACATCTTGGGGAGGTCGGTGTTCAGATCTCTTTCTCTCTCTGTTTCATTTTTTAAAAATCTTGATCTTATCACTGATAAGGGCAGGGACTGGATGTAAAAAAGCTCACAAGGGCTTATTCATTATCCTCGAATAAAAGAAATTGCCTTGCCTCTCTGTCTCTGTCTCTCTCTCACTCTTATTACTACCATGACAGGTCATTGATAAAACAATATGATGCTGAACAAAAGTCCCTTGAAAAACTAAAAACATTTTGTGGGATCCAAAAATGTCAACTTAAACATGAAAATACCACCATTGAACGTAGCATAAATTTATCAGTTCCTTCAGTGCTAAAACAAACTGGTAGTAGTGGTCCAGATGGTAATAATGGAAAAAATATCAAAATCACAACTCCAATTATAATGAAAACACTCTCTTATATCTATAACTTTTGTATTGCAAAGTGTTACTTCCCATCACAGTTCAAACAGGCAAAAATCATTCCTTTAAATAACCAGTCAGGATTCATGAAAAATCATTCATGCCACACAGCTCTTACAAACATTGTAAACACTTTGCACAATGATATGAATAATAATAAAAATTGTGTCGCCCTCTTTTGTTGACTTTGCCAAAGCTTTTGATACAATTAACTACGAACTGCTATGCAGAAAACTATTACTGTATGGCATATCTGATAACAGTCTTATGCTATATGAGATCATTCCTGCATAATAGACAATATATTATCATCATTACCATTTAATCATGTACACTACTAGTAGAATATGGAATACCGCAAGGATCTATCATAGGCCCGCCTTTATTCTTGATATATGTTAATAACCTTCCACTCCACATCAAAGAATCATGTGAGCTGTTTTAGATGACACTACAATTCATACTAATGACACTAGTCTTAACAAAATATCTACCCCATTACAAAGTAGCGTTGATTCTTTAAGCAAATGGTGCAATTACATCCATATGTCACTTAACCCCCAAAAGACTAAAGTCATGCTTATTACAACAAGACAAAAAAGACGAAACATGACAACTAGACTATTCCACTTATTTCTATCAACAATGAAACTATTGAGGAAGTTGATAACCATAACTTCTAGGTATTATGGTTGACAATAACCTGTCATGGACGGCACACATAAATCAGCAGTGCAAAACAGTTTCCAAACAATTGTTCCAACTTTGCAAAATCAAACACTTTATCAACATACAGGCCAGAAAACTATTCCTGCACACTTATATTTCATTTTCCATTAACTATTGTTCTCCCATTTTTGATAAAGCCAGCACCAACATTATAAAACCTCTTAATAGCATTTATAAATGAGCACTCAAAGCAGTTCTCCTAAAATCATCTACCTTACAACTGCATCAGATTATGAAAAACTTGAGGTTCTTCCATTAAAAGATATGTTCACCGTAAAAAAGGGGAATATTCATGCATACAATTATGAATGAACATGCTCCACAAACCCTTCAATCTAAATTCCGTATGATTTCCCCGAGATCTTACCAAAATTCAACCACCATTCCCCAGAACTGAACTCCTTAAATCAAGCCTCACCTACTCAGGTAGCCTACACTGGAACAGCGTGGATGCAGTTTTGTAAATCTTGTCATCTGTTCCAGCTGGAACACAATGGCCTACTCTTACGAAAAGCAGAACAGGATTTAACGTGTGCGCAAGATGTTATACAAATTCCATGTATTATATTATGTTATGTGTGCGTTTGCACATGAGGCCTCGGTTTATAGTCTCATTCAAAGAACTTTTGGGAAGAGTGGAGTCAGCACTGATGTTAACTCCAGGGGCAAAATGAAGGGGACTTGGGGAGAGGATAATATCCTTGATTCCTCAGACATCACTGCCCAGATTCAACCCCACAACTTTATGGGATCCTTGCCAGTGAAATCAGATGGTTTATCCACTGGGCTAATAAAGACGAGGGACGACGGGATAGCCTTGTGGGCAAACTGATGCGCTTGTGATCTGCTGACTCGGTTAGAATCCCCTTGAAGGGGATTTTTCATCTGGAGTTAACATCAGTGCCGATTCCACTCCCCCCAAATGTCCTTCGAGGTCCCGTGTGCAAACGCACGCAAAACATCTAGCCCGCACGTTAAAACCTGTTCCGCTTTTCTTAAGAGCTGGCCATTGTGTGCCCGTGGGAACAGATGACAATATTCACGAAACTGCATATACACGGGGACTAGCTGTAAAAAAAAGCACACGACTTAAGTGCTTATTCCACCATCTTCGAAATAAAAGAATAAATTAACAAAGACAAGTGCCTGTTAGTCCACAGCTGTGATAGCAGTATTTATTGATTCATTTATATATTTTTTAAATTTCGATGATAATGGAATAAGCACTTTCGTGCTTTTCAAAAAAACAACAACAACATCTAGCATCCATGTGTTTAGCCGCCGCTGTAGCCTAGTGGTTAGGGCGTTGGACTCATAATCTAAAGGTTGCGGGATCCCAGCTTTCGGCTATGATGTTGTGCCCTTGGAAAAAGCACTTTACGGCTATTTTCTCACCCCACCCAGGTGTAAAAGGGGTACCAACCTTGTGTTGGGGGTTAACCCTGCGATAGACTGGCATCCTATCCAGGGGGGAGTCTATGACTCTCAGTCGCTTAAGGCCACAGAAACCGGGATAAGCACCGGCCTGATGAGCCTTAGGCTCGGGACAGACTTTAACTTTTATCCATGTGTTTGCAGTTTTGTTAATTTTGTCATCCGACACAACGTGTGATGCACAAGAGACAAACCTACCTTGAGCACTCGCCATGATCCTTCTTTCATCAGTAGAGTGGAGTGGAGTGGAGTGGAGTGGGGGAGTGGAGTGGAGTGGAGGGGAGGGGAAGGGAGGTGGAGTGGAGTAGAGTGGAGTGGGGGGAGTGGAGTGGAAGGGAGGTGGAGTGGGAGGTGGAGTGGAGGGGAGTGGAGTGGAGGGGGAGAGGAGTGGAAGGGAGTGGGCAAGCTCCCCGCCTGTTAGGTCCAGTCACCCTGGCCCGGTCACCTTCCCGATGTCTTCGGTCACTTCTCTGCAACACTGAAATAAGAGTGGGAGTTGGGGGGTTAGATGGGGAGGGAAGGCTAGATGATGATTGATATATACATACAGCATGCACTTTGAGAGAAGAGAGAGAGAGAGAGAGAGAGAGAGAGAGAGAGAGAGAGAGAGAGAGAGAGAGAGAGAGGAAAAGAGAGAGAGAGAGAGAGAGAGAGAGTGTTTGCAAAACGCAACTTTATTTTACGAGGGTAATAGATTAAGTTACAAGACTTTTTTTCATCCAGCCCTCAAAAGAAAAGAAAAAAAACACTCCAAGAAAAACAAAGGAATTGATACAAACCAACACACACAAACATGGATACCAATAGATGCAAAGAGAGAGAGAGAGAGAGAGAGAGAGAGAGAGAGAGAGAGAGAGAGAGAGAGAGAAGAGAGAGAGACGACCTATCTATCTATCTATCTATCTAGCTATCTATCTATCCCTTAGTCTGGCGACCGTGGGGGCACCCCTGAAGACTTGACAACCAGTTCCCTCCATTCCTCTCTGTTCTGCCTTTCTCAAAATTTTGTTCAGTTCTAGGCCTGTCCATTCGCTGATGTTGTCTTCCCATCTCTTCCTTGGTCTGCCTCTTTTTCTTCCTCCTTGGACAGTGCCTTGCAGTACTGTTTTTGCAAATCCATTTGATCTTTGACATACCCGTACTATTTAAGTTTACGCTTCTTTACGATTGATAGAAGATTTTTAAAGGGACCAATGGTTTGCTGGATTCCGTTATGCACTTCTACGTTGCTTATGTGGTCTCTGTAGGAGATGCCAAGGAGCCTCCGGAAGCATCTCATCTCTACCGCCTGTACTCTTCTCTCCAAATCTGCAGTCAGGGTCCACGATTCACAGGCATACAGGAATATAGATGTGACAAGGGAGCGCATTAGTCTGATCTTGGACTTGAGTGAGATATTTTTATCTTTCCAGATGGTGTTCATTTTTGACAGTGCTGTTATTATCTGTGCAATCCTGCATACTACCTCTGGCTTGGACCCCTCATCTGATACAACGGCTCCCAAGTACTTGAAGCTTTGAACCCTTTCCAGCTTCTGGTCATTGACCCCAATAAATATCAGTGCTGATGCCCTTGGCGTTATTGGTGATCAGTTTGGTCTTCTTTGCACTGATTTCCATGCCATATGTTTGAGAGGCCTTGTTCAGGTGTTCTGTTAGGCTTGCAAGCTCTTGTTCTGATCCTGCTAGTCCGTCAATATCATCTACAAAGCAGAGGTTTGTGATTGTTCCTCCACCATTGCTGACTGATCCTTTATGGTGTTCCAGTGCACCAGCCATGATTCTCTCAAGGAAGATGTTGAAAAGAGTGGGTGAGAGTAGACAGCCCTGCCTTACTCCAACTGTTGTTCGAAACCACTCTCCAATGTTGCTGTTGTAGTACACTGCACTGGTGACCTTGTTGTACAGCTCTTTGATGACTCTGATCAGGTTTGCATTGATGCTGTACAAATTCATGGTTGCCCACAAAGCTGCATGCCACACCCTGTCGAATGCCTTCTTAAAATCAATAAATACGTGGTAGGGGTCTTGTTGGTGTTGAGGGTACCGCTCACAGAGTATTCTGAGGTTGAATATCTGTTCAGTTGTGCTACGCCCTGCTCTGAAACCTGCTTGTTCCTCAGCAATGATGGTCTCTGCTTATGGCTTCATTCTGTTCAATAAATCTTCAACATGACCTTGCTTGGGTGGCATAGGAGGCTGATTGTGCCGTAATTCTGGAACTGCTGGAGATTTCTTTTTTTGAGAGGGTGATGATAAGTGACTGTGTCCATGGTGTTGGTCATTTTCCTGTCTGCCAGATCTTGTTGCAGATTTTTAGTAAGACGTTGATCATGGCTTCCCCTCCAGCTTGAACCAACTCAGCAGGAATGTTGTCAGCCCCTGCTGACTTCCCCCTTATCAGTGATCTGACTGCTGTTTTCACTTCTTCTTGGAGGATAGGGTGGCTGTCTGTATCTGTGCTTGTAGGAACATTGAGAACTTCTGGATCTCCTGTGGTGTCATAGTTATACAGGTCGGAGCAGTATTTTGTCCATCTGTTGAGGATAACCTGGCCATCAGTGAGGCACTACCTATTTTTGTCTTTGATTGTTGAGCTTCTTCCCTGTTTTGTGCCAGTCAGGTCTTTCACCAGTTGATATGCTTTTTTGCTGTTGTTTTTCTTGATGTTTTCCTCAATGTTCACCAATCCATGTCTCTTTTGCTTTTGTCATGGACTTCCTGATTCTTTTGTTGATTGCCCTATATTGCTCTGCTCTTTCTTCTGTTTCATTTTCCTTTTTCCTCAACTCTCTACCTTTATCACAAAGTTGTAGGATGTAAGGTGAGACCTACGGTTTTTTGACTGGTCGATGTCTGCCAAGAAGTTTGCTTGCTGTTTCAGTCACTGCTGTGTTGAAACCATCCATCAAGGTATCTATATCCATATCATCTGAGTCTATCAGAATGAGTGCTGCAAACTTCTCACCTATCCTTGCCTGAAAAATGTCTGCTACCTCTGGATCCTTCAGCTTCTCGAGGGCAAACTTGATCCTGATGTTACTCTGCTTTTGAATTTTTTTTAGACTCGACTTGGGGAAAGCCAGCACTTAGCTATCCCGCCCCTTATAGCTGAATAGACGGGCTTTTTTTTTTTTTTTTAATGGGTGTTCCCAGTTTCTTGACTGAAACCGAAAGTAGGATTTGTCCTTGTTCTTGTGTTAACAGGACGTTGGGTAATGTGTGTGTGTTGTGTGTGTGTGTGTGTTGTGTGTGTGTGTGTGTGTGTGTGTGTGTGTGTGGTGTGTGTTGTGTGTGTGGTGTGTGTGTGTGTGTGGTGTGTACGCGCACGCGCGTGTATGTGTGTGTGTGCATATGCGCGTGTGCGTGTATGTGTGTGTGTGAGAGAGAGAGAGAAAGAGAGAGAGAGAGAGAGAGAGAGAGAGAGAGAGAGAGAGAGAGAGACAGAGACAGAGACAGAGACAGAGACAGAGACAGAGAGAGACAGACAGACAGACAGACAGAGACAGAGACAGAGAGACAGAGACAGAGAGGGCAGACAAACGAGGGCCCAGATAAACCAGATAAAGGAACAAGGCAAGGCAAGGCAAGGCAAGGCAAAGTATTTTATTCGAGGATAATAGATAAGCACTCGTGTGCTTTTTTACATCCAGTCCCCGCCCTTTTCAGGGATACATCAAGTTGAAAAGATACTAAACAATGAAACTTTACGCAGTACCAAACAACACACAAGAATAAGGACACTATATATGGTAAGGTAATAAAAATGCACTCGTTCAAAAGACAAAATCAGAAGTCACAATAAAAAAATTTTGACTATGGAAGAAAAGAAAAGTGTTAATAGGTAAAGAGCAAACAAGAGAATAAGATGAAATAAACAACTGAAAACATCAATCCACCACCATCTGTCAAAAGTTATACATGTAATATAAATCATACATTTGGATAAAAAAAAAAAGGTGGGGGGGATTTAACTAATATCCTTATTGGAGGGGGGGGGGGGAGATACTACCAATAAAAACTAAAACTAAACTAAAATAAAAATTAATAAGATAAAAAGAAAGAAGAAAAAAAAAGCTACGTAAAACATCCTAGATCTTTCAAACAGAATAGAGAGAGAGAGAGAGAGAGAGAGAGAGAGAGAGAGAGAGAGAGAGAGAGAGAGAGAGAGGGGGGGGGGGGAGATCACTAACTAGTGACACACAAATCAAATTCAACATAGCTATAAAAATGAAATCTACACATTGTAGATAAAATACTCATAGTTTATATATATAAACAAGCATATCTT